>JADRCD010207731.1:0-34595 GCA_019843815.1 Montemys delectorum
GCTTCCGCTCCGGCCAGGTGTGAAGCCAGGTGTACACTCCCCGCCCCACTTCCTCTTAACGCTTCCTTGCTCTGCAAGTATAATTGCCCTGTCCTTCTGAAGTAAAGTTAGGCTTTGACAACCGTTTTTGCTTGGCCTCGTTCTTCTCTCTCACCCGTTTCTCTTTCAGGCTCGGTCCCCTTTGGACCCTGGTTAATTACTCGCCCCACGGGCCGGGGCACCTTCCTTCAGCATTTACATGGTCTTGGGGCATGAAGCCGGAAGGCAAGCCATGCCAAGTTCACTTCTGCTGGAAAATTCAAGCAAGTCAGTCAAGCTTTCTGCACACTGGCTGCCTTTTCTAAAATCAGGAGCTAAATTAGACGGTGGACTTTTCGGTTGCTATTTAAGCAAAGAAGAGTTTATTTGGCTCACATTTGGAGATACACTCTATCATGGGGAGAAGTCAAGACATTAGGTAGTTAAAGCATGTTTACATTGTGTCTGAAGTCAGAGAGAAGAGAGCAGGGAATGTTGGTAGTCAGCTTGTATCCACCTTCTTAAGCACTGCCCAGGGACTGCCACCCTTGTTCCTTTAGGGTGAATCTTCTCACTTCAGGTAACCTAAACAAGTACTAAAAAGTACTGTATCTGCCAGCTACAGATTGCCTACATTTGCCATTCTGGAAGCTTCCAAGTACAGCTTTGTTGGAGACAGAAGTCTCCATCCTGTTGTCCTCAAGACACACATCCCTCCATCCAAATATCCTTGAAGAAGGCCTGGAGAGAGTCATGCAAGTCCTTGAATTTTATTTTCACTCTCATTTAAATTAACAAATGAAGTTAAGATGCCCTCACACTCTCAGATACCCAAACAGAGATGCTTGATTTTAGAGTCAGCAGATAAGAGGTTTTCTCACCTTCAGAAGATGTCAGAGGCCAGGTGGGAGTAGCAGACACCTTTAATCACAGGCCAGCAGATCTCTGTGAGTTCTAGGCCAGCCTGGTCTACAGAGTGATTCCAGGCCAGCCTGGGCCACACAGAGAGAAACCCTGTCTCAAAACAAATAAACAAACAGAGATGTTTATAATGGCTGATGTTGATTGTCAGTTTGCCTGGATTAGGAATTACACACCTCCAGCAACACCTATATGGAATTGTTATGCTAGTTTGCCTCTGAGCATGCTTGTGAGGGGTCATCTTGTCTATTGTGAGGGGTCATCTTGTCTATTGTGAGGGGTCATCTTGTCTATTGTGAGGGGTCATCTTGTTTATTGTGAGGGATCATCTTGTTTAAGTTACCTGAAGTGAGAAGATCCACCCTAAAGGAACAATGGCGTGCAAATATACAAAAATTAAAAAAAAAAATCTAGAATTTAAGATCTCTGAGGGTGTTACCTGTGAGCTTGGTTATTGCTCCTACAAGGACTTCCCCATCCTTGTTAGAGAATAAAACTCAGGAAACCAACGAGAAGAAAACATTCCAGAATTCTTGATGTTCAGAACTGTGATCTCCTGAGTTTCATTAATCTCTATTGAAACTTTGGACAAAGGCTCTGCACACTTATATAAATTGACAGAAAAAAAAAAAAAACCAAAAAACTTTTCCTTTAGAGACCTTGAGAACCTCTACCTTGGAAATTCA
The DNA here is from genome assembly GCA_019843815.1 of Montemys delectorum. Lineage (NCBI taxonomy): Eukaryota > Metazoa > Chordata > Mammalia > Rodentia > Muridae > Montemys > Montemys delectorum. The sequence goes on from JADRCD010207731.1 coordinate 1,626, forward strand.
GTCTTCATTGATCCAAACTGCAGTGCAAAAGTAGCTTTTATTTTTAAATGTATATGTGCCTGTTTTAAAACTTTTCATAAATATTGTAGCAGAATATTAGCTTCCATTATTTATGATTCTGTTGACCTTAGAGAGGATTTGCTGACAGTAAAAGCATTACGATTTTAAGGATAGTTCATTTCATATCACAAATAACCTAGAAGGTCATTCAGAGTTTTCAATACCATGCAAAGAGAAGAGACTGAGAATATCAGAGGTTAAAATTGACACTTACCTTTAAAATGTTTCATAGATTTTACTTTTTAGACATTAGAAGTTAAAAAAAAGACAGTATTCAACTGGGGTTCAGTGTTATTTTGTAAATTTTCCTATTTGCAAGTATGTGTGTGTGTCTATGTGTGTGTATACATATATGTATTTGGTTCATGATAATGTTTTAGTTAGAGTAATGGCTAGATTATGCAAGAGAAATGTGTCAGACTGGGGGCCAGTGAGACAGTTCAGAGGGGGAAGATGCTTGCTGCCAGTCCTGACGGTTTACGTTCTGGTCCTGACATTTTCCTCTGACTTCTACCCACATGACATAGCTTGTGTAGGCACAAATACACATGAAATAAACACACAAATAAATGTGTTTCTTTTAAAAAAAAGTTTTAAGAATAAAGTGGCTTTAAATGCTAACGTGCCCTGCCCCCCACCCCCAGGAGGTATTGGCAGTTAATGGCTGAGCTGGGAGGAGCGCCATTTTCTTTTTTTGCTGTAGCTGCTGTTAATGTGGCTGCTTCTGTAAATATCTTGCCACCCATGCTCATGCAAAAACCCCAATTAAACTCAACGGAGCCAAGAAACAGAATAATCAGGCAGCCTACACACCAGAAACACAAAGACATGAACACAGGAGTGAGGTGATTGAGAAGGTTCAGCTGGAGTGAGTGTGTTGTGTGTTGTGTGTGTGTGTGTGTGTGTGTGTGTGTGTGTGTGTGGTATGTACCCCAGTATACCTTAATTTTACAGTTCTCTGATTTTAGCCTTTGAAATCTGGGATTCCTTGGTCACGTCTCTATGCCTTGCAATGACTCTTGATGTTGTGCATATTCTGCTCAATGGAATCTAATCAAATGGTTATGCCTAGTCACCTAGAACGCTGAGTCATGTCTAGAGCCATCTTAAAATATCACATTTTGATGCACAAAACCAACAAAATATCAATAAAACAAGAAATAACACTCTTTAAACAGAAACCAAAATTTTCGTAGCTCTTACTTCCTAATAAAATAATTTTATTGTCACTTTCACTTGAGATGATAAAACTTTCATTATAAAGCATTATAAATACTACTCAAAAGTTTTTGAAATATTTGTGAATTCTATGTAAGATGTTTAAAAAGTAAGACTATCACCACATATTGAAACTAACTAGGCTGTGTATGGTAGTGGTACACACCTTTAATCTCAATATTTCGAGGCAGAGGCAGAATGCTTTCCTACATAGTGAATTTTAGGCTAGCCTGGGCTACTGGAAACCCATCTCAAAACATAAGAAAGAAAAATCTGAAACAACAAAAGTAGGAAATAAATTAGCATCTAGCTTTAATTCCAGATGGGTGTTTTAGGGGGCTTGGCTCTGTTATATTTACAATTTATCCAGAGTTTTCAGGGAGAGAACACTGGGAGAGGGTTTCAAATATGCTGGCAGTCTAGACAGTTTTGACTTTGCAAAAGTGCTGAGAGATTTAATAAACCACACTGTTTCTTTTTTTGCAGGGTAGTTGTATCATTTAGTTTCCACCAGATGATGTTGTGTGGTGACTTGTAGGCTGCAGAACTAAGTACAGTGGCTCCGAACCCCAGCACCCACTGATAGGGAGGGCCTAAGTCTCTTAGAGCCCCAGAGCATCAGTGATGACCAAGAGTTTAGGGCTCTTCCAGGATCTGTGAAGACTAGTCACCAGGCTATTTTCGAATATTTAACTCACTAGGCCCCTCATCTGAAGATACCCCTGTGGTGGTTCTCCCAGGAACTTGAAATTTTGAATATTGAATTAAGTGCTCTAGGAAGCTTAAAAACACTTCAAAAAGATGAGCCTCCTCCAGGGCGATGGAGGGCAAAGACAGGATCACCATCTAGGGATTTGGGAAACCTCTGCTCTGATGATGGGTTGGGCAAGCTGTAGCTCACCACCTAGTAGAGGGTGGTGGACTATGGACTACAGGCAGTTGCCCATAATACTTATGTCCAAGAGGCACATCTTTCTTCTTGGACAATGAGTTTTGCATGGATGTTTCTGTTTTTGTCTGGACCCACTGTCTGGCAATCAGAGAACTGGTTTCCAACAACGGATGCAGCTTGTAGGTAGCTTTGCTATTGTCTAATCCTTAAATGGAACCGGCCACAGTTACCAGCAAAGACTCCTGCAGTGTGTAGATGCCACACTCAACCCACAGTAACAATTACTTTCTCTAATCCTTTAATCTCTAGATTTCTTGGTGCCTAGAATACTTCCCCCCCCCCCTTCTTTGTAGGGAAATGGGAAAAAGAATGGTTTACATATTGCAAACTTTTCAGCTTTTCTTTGGGCATTGAATAGTAAGCACAAAGCTAAAGCTAGGATGAAAATAGCTGGGACCTTTGACCTTGGATAAGCAGACCTGAGAAGTTTTTATTGTTATTATTAAATACTTGAACTGAAAAACTTTTACTCTTTGAAGAGTTTGTGTCCTTGATGATTCAAACGAGGCACTGTTTCAGACTGGGTTCTCAGCAGGGGGATTTGCCTAAATGTTTCCAGTCTGTGTTCTCAGTCCTGTAAATGTGAATTTCTCATACCTTTAAGTTCAGTTACAGAGTCGAGTAGTGTAAATGATGTTTAATAAACTCTCTTAGTTATTCATATGACCCAGCCAGTCAGTCCCTCAGTAATTAAGGCAGAGTCCTATGGATTTTTAAAATCAGCTCTAGCACAATTACTGGGAGATTAACCCTAAATCTGTTTTTCTAATCGCTAGACTGTCTACTTCCCAGCTGTGTTACCCAAGTATTTGCTGTCTGAGTCTTAGTGGGCTATTTCTGCTCCAGCAGTCTATCCTGGGGGAGCAGTGCACTCAGGTGCATGCTCCTGGTGCATCGAATCCAATGGAGACTTCCTGTTGTCTATGTCTTCTTCCTGCTTCCGTTTTTTCTAACCCTCTCCTTCATCTCATGGTCCCTACCCCTGACCCCAGCCTGGTAACTCAAACTCTGCCTCTTCTTATTCTCCCCAGTAATTGGCTGTAGCCACTTTATTTCAACCAATAGTTTTAAATTGAGGAGCCAGGGTTACATAGTATCACTTGGTGTATGCTAGGATCTGCATGTTTGGGGCAACCAGACCTATGAGGGCCAGGATTTAGCATTTGAATACAGAGCAGCATCAAACCAACCCTCCACTGGGTAGACTTTCTAGTTAATTCTAAATGGAAACATGCATTTATTTCAGATGAACCAAGTTCCTGGAGTCTAGAGGGGAAACTTACAAACATTGCCAGCCTTTGGAAGTGGCCTTCGTTTGAGGGTAGCAGTTCTCCAGAAGCAGGGGCAACCAATGGGGACACTTTCTGTCCTGTATAGGGTACGGACCAATTCACATGACACGACAGCTCATTAATGTCAGCAAGAGTTGTTTTGAAACGTCCCTGTAAGCTAGGTACCAATCTATATATACAGTAAATTACTGCAGATGGCAAGCATGTTTTCACAGACTACAGAATGAAGTATTATTTGGTTCCACGGCTGCAGGGACTGTGTCCATTCAGCTAATTGTTGATTCCTAGGTTTCAGGAACATAATTGCTGTTCCATCGATTCCTGCATAAATCAGGAAGCAAGCAACCAAACAGGCATTTCTGCCCTCCTGGAGGGTTATATGGAAAGCTTGCTCTCAGGACAGCAAGGAGTCTTGCCACTCCTGTGTGGCCATTTCCTTTACGTTAATGAGACAGAGCAGGGCCTTGGAGCCTATGGAACTGAAGTTACAGATGGCTGTGCTGGGAATTGAACCTGGGGAGATGAGGCTGTGCTCTTGACTGCTAAGCCATCTTCTCTGTTCCTTGAGCACTTTTCCCCCCTTGTATTCTTTATTCTTTTTAGTGGATATTTTATTTACTTACATTTCAAATGTTATCCCCTTTCCTGGATTCTTGTCAGGAAACCCTCTATCCCATCCTCCCTCACCCTATCCCACCTACCTACTCTCGATTTCCCACTCTGGCATTCCCCTACACTGGGACATTGAGCCTTCACAGGACCAAGGGCCTCTCCTCCCATTGATGTCCGACAAGGCCACCCTCTGCTACATATGCAGCTGGAGCCATGGGTCCCTCCATGGGTACTCTTTGGTTGGTGGTTTAGACTCTGGGAGCTCTGGGGGGGGGTCTGGCTGCTTAATATTGTTGTTCTTCCTATGGGGCTGCAAACCCCTTCAGCTCCTTCAGTCCTTTCTCTAGCTCCTCCATTGGGGACCCCATGCCCTTGAGCATGTTTCGACTATGGATATTGTGACATATTGAGACATGTAAGGAGAGTGGGTGTCATTTGCTAGCACTTAAAATGACAAGTCCACATAGTCACATATTTGTAATTAGGAGGATGTAACTGTTCTATCTTTAGTGTTTAAGTACTTCATAACATCATGTTGGCATAATCAAAATATATGATGCTATTTGACAGTTAAAAAAGCCTGTGAGCTGGTAAGGTAGCTTAGCTGGCAGAGGGGCTTGCCCCCAAGTCTGACCCTTTGACTTCTATCCCTGGAACTATATAGTGGAAGGAAGGAACTGACTCCCACAAATTATTCTCTGACCTCTACACACATATACACAAACATCAGAGAAACAAATATAGTAAATAATTTTTGAAAGCTTATAACCTGAAAGAAAAAGGTTGACTCTTCAGAATCTCTCTCTAGTCAACCCTGGCCGTCATGGGACTGACAGTCACAGTCCTTTAGAGTGGTGGAGAGGGTATCTTTTCTGGCTGTAGTGTCTGTGCAACGACTATAGAGAGTATAGAGCAACGGGCTTGGCTTCTGTTGTCCTTCCTGCCATTGCTAAAGCTTAACTTCTCTTCCGTTTCTACTGCAGATGGCCATAATAAAAGCAAGAGTGTCTCACCTCTCACAGGTTTGCAAGAATCCTAACAGGATAGGGAATGGGGCTGGAGGAATGGCTCAGTGGCCGAGAGCATCCTCTGTTCTTCCAGAGGACCCGAGTCCCAGCACCTCTGTGGCAGTGTACAACTCTAGTCTCTAGGCTTGGGATCTTCTGGCCCCTTACGGCTTCTGTGGGTACTGGTGCATGTGTTGCACAGATGTACATGCAGGAAAAAAATGCTCATACATATAAAAGTAAAGAAATTAAATAAAAAATTCCTAACGGTTGTCTGGGGGAAGCCTGAAATCTCTTCAGTGCTGCAGAAATTGCTAAATCCACTATGTTGCCCAGTGGATGTTGCTCCAGGATCTAGTGGCAGCTTCCCTCTCCCCTTTTCTTGAGACATCCTGCTCATCTGGTGCCCTTCAGAGTGTGCCGCAGAGTTTCTACAGAGCAAATTGAAAACTTTCCCCACGCTGTCTGCTAGGACCAAATGGGATCAAGCCTTTCTACCATGTGACCACTCTGTGCACGAAGTGAATGTCACATGGTGTTCACAAGCCCACACAAATCTTCATATTGTGATTTTTTTCTTCTGCTCTGCTTTATTAGGAAAATAACAGTCTATGTACAGAGTGGGGCAGTGTCCCGTGCCCAGCTAGAGAGCTGAAAGTGGGTGTCGCCATTGTGGACTGAGAAGGGCCCTGAGGAGTACACGCTAGCCTTATAGCCACTAAGCAACGATTCTTTCAGATGCTATTCAATTCCTTCTTGCTTGTCCTTGATGGCCACCCGGAATCGCTCCTCCAGAAGAGAGAGCTCGCTGATGAGGTTTGTGTTGGCGTTGGTGAAGGCCTCCTGTAGTCCAGGGTGGTCTGCACACGAATGATGATCTTGTGCTCCAAGGGGTGAGGGACTTTGTAGCCATCAAACAGCACCTGTGGGTCCTTCAACAGCTGGGATTTAATGATGTTCCCCAGAGTGTGGTCTTCCTTGTTGATGGTGAACAAGCAGGCGTTGGGCACCTTAGTGTCCTTGTTAATGGTGATTTTCTTCTCGCCCTCGAAGAGCCAGAACGACTCGAAGGCCGGAGGGGCGTTCATCCTAGCGCCGCGCTCTAGCTCCCAGACACCAACACCCATATTGTGATTTTGATAGTTGGCAGGCCCTGTGTTAGGAACTAACAGCTTTGTGGGCACCATATCCTTTAACTTCCTCCTAAATCCACGCTCATTTTATTGTCTTAGAGCAATAAGTTACCCAAGGAGGGAACTGAAAAACTCAGGTTTTGTAGCAGGGCAGCCTCTATGTAAAAGCTAGGGCTCATGCAGTCGCAAAAGCATCTCCTGCAGGACTAATTGAGGACTGCCTGAGTAAGGATTGCTGGCACAGACAATGTCAGCCAATCGGGAACTGCTGCATAGAAGAGACGCTTTCTTGGGACCAATGCGGGCGTGGGTGGAGGCTGTTAAAGGAGCTGGCGGCAGAGCTCAGAGAGCTTGCTGCAGCGTTTCTCACCTGCTCCTGGAATCTGTGTCATTGACTCTGTGCCAACTGGCCCCCAACCCCCAAGGGCAGGTAGGGTCAGGTGGAGAGCTGTCCAAGGCACAGGCAACAAGGTTTGAATGTTGAACTTCATTTTTAGGTCCACTTGACAGTGTAGTTCCTACCATTTGTTTGAGAAGCTGGAGTGTCTTTCTAATGATGATGATGGTTTTCAAGCTGTCTTCAAACTCCTCATGTAGCCAAAGATAACCTTGAAATCCTTATCCTCCTGCCTCCACCCTTCTTCCTGTGCTGGCATTGCAGGTATGTGTCACCACACTCAGTTTTTCGTGGTGCTGGGGATGGAACCCAAGGCTTCATGCATGACAAGCGCATTACTGACTACTGGGCTTCTTCTCCAGCTTGACTTTATAGCCTTCCATAGATAAGCTTGTCCAAACGAACGCATTCAGGAGCCCACATTTTGCAGCACTCAGCTTCTTTGTAGTTTCTGTTTGTTTCTTGTCTCCAACCTCACAGACTGCCCCTCCCCCCTCCCCCTCAATTCTTTAAAACCAAATACGGCATGAGCTAGTATTGATGGGAAAGAACCCTGCTTACAGGGCAGAACAAAAGTATTCCTAGACCCGAGGCCACTGAGCAGTCTTTAGGGATGTGGCTGTGCTGTTTCGATTCAGTTTTCCTCCAGATGCAGATGGGGTACACATTCCCACAGGGGAAGGGAGAGCAGCAGCCAAGGCAAGAAAGGGAATGTGTTTTCTGTCAGTTTTATTCCCTTGTCTGATTGTAACCCCTTACGTGTAGGAGATGCTCTAGCTTTTGAATGAGTTTGGGTATTTACAAGGACAGGGTACCTTATAATTCTAGGTTGACTTGAGATAGGTCATCTCAGTCTTTTATCACAAAGGAAATAACATTCTACCAGACTCCTGTGATATAAAAAAGACACATTATCCAAGAGTAAGGGAAAAATAAGTAAGCCTAAAGGCAGGGCAAGAGGGAACATATCAAATCACAAAAGCGAAAAACTGAACACACACAGACAACATCTTTAAGAACATAAATAAAATAGTGACTCCCAGCACATTGTTGATGCCTGGTCCCATGGTTTTCTGGCTTGGTAACAAAGCCAGCTAGAATATTACTACATCATGAAGGTGTATCATGTTTTCACTGATTCCCATTCACTGCGTATCTCACACAAGTGCAAATTTCTCTTAGTGTTGTGAGGCATCCATTTGCAAAGACCCACGGGGGTTCCAGCCAGTAGAAAGACTTGACTAGCAGGTCAGTGACTACACAGGATGTTTGAGACCCGAGTAGTCCAGAGCCTTTCTCAGGTGACCTTTTAAGCACAAAAACCACATCCTGACATGACACATTTCAGTTAGCAAGAAGAGTTAGCCAGAATTGGAACTACAGAAGCCAAAAGCGAAGTTAGTTTATTTAGGGATGTTCCCAGGACTACGGACTTTGATGGATTAGGTCTTTGCTCTTGTTTTAGCGGATGTTGTTGCCTAGGTGCTGGGTTCTAGGACCTGAATAGTACTCCCTTCATGGCCTCATTGATGCTAAGGTCTGGGGGCCTCTTACATGAGCTGCTGCATGTTGTCCAGTCACTTCCTTGCTTTCTCCTTTTGCAGCTCTCAGAGATTCAGCGTTGAAGTCATGGTTGCCTGCTCTAGCTGGCTTGACCCTTAGTACTGGTCTCCAATATCTCAAATGCAGGAATTTATTTCATGGAACCAAAGTCACCCTGCCTGGTCAGGACCAAAGGAGTTCCAGCGAAGAGCATTTCCTTTTCACTCCCAAGATGATTAGAACGTCAAAGGAAGCAGGCAGAACTGAGCTCTCATTACTACACTGAGTGCAGGTTTCTTTCTAGATCAGTTACAATTCTGTTGTGATATACTCATTGATTTGCTTATTAGCACATTCACGTTCATCAATAGTTTTAGCATGTTAAGGCAGAAAACTTAGGTCTTCCTTTGAGTTTATATCAGAAAACTTTGTGAAAAGTTTAGTGGAAAAGTATCTTGAAAATGAAGTGATGGCAAAAGAGACCTTAGGAAGCCCATGGCTGTGACCATCTCTGCCCTCCTGGTCACACTTCTACCCAAGATAATTGGAAATGTGTGCATGTGTATGCCCGTATCTACATGTGGTAAGACACACTGTGTGAAACACTGGGTTTGAGTAGTGGTTCTATAAGCCAGGACAAAGGAGCCAGATAGCCAAAAGTACACTGAAAAGCAAACGGAGAGACTAAGATAGCTGAAGACTAATTTAGAGGCCTCAGCAGGTGACACGCTCACCATGTGCTCATGAGGGCCCGAGTTCAGACCCACAGCACCACCGAAAAGACCAGTCACTAGCGATTCTAGGCTCAGTCAGAAACCCTGACTCAGAGAAGAAGGTGAAATTGCTGACCTGGCTCAGTTGGCAAAGGCACCGGCTGACAAGCCTGATGACATGAGTTCCAGTCCTGGGTCCCACAGGATAGAAAGGAAAAAGATAGCCTTCACACATTGTTCTTTGATCTATACACACATACTGTGGCATGTGTACCTCTACCCTACACACACATCAACACACACACTCAGACACACACAGACACATGTACGTACATACATACATACATCACATTTAAAAACAAAAAGACAAAGTTACAGAGCAAAACAGAATGGAGAATGTAATAGAGGGAAACCCTTCTGTTAATATTCAGGGTAGAGACACATAAAAAGTCAATTAAAGATTTAAAATTTCACCACTGAGCTTTGGGTCACTCCTGCTTCCTGAAGCTCTGCTGCAGAAATGAGCTTTCTTTCTTCCTTTCTTTCTTTCTTTCTTTTTTTTTTTTTTTTAAAAATCCTTTATCATGAGTTTCTTTAGGTCTTCCATGCTCCCGAGTTTGCCAGTCTATTGAAAAGAACTGTTAGAAATATTATAATAACCCAGCAGATCTGAGAGATGCAACATAAAAATGTATGCAGCCGATTCAGTTGATGTAATTATTTCAAGCTTCATAAGATTATGATCATTTCTTCTGCCATGGTTTGTTTGCAGCCTCCTGAGATGGTAACCTGTGATTTTATTCATTAGTTTTTCTGCCTTCTCCAAAGCCCGGGATGGAGGGGGTGGGAGGCAGAGGAGTTGCATGTTGAGGAGCTGTAGGATGGAGGAAGTGGGGAAGGGTGGGGAGGGGTGGGTCAGAGGGCTCTAAACTCAGAAACTCCCCAGGAACCAGCCCTTGTTTGAGAGGATGTGTGTAAAAGGATTTCAACTAATTTCACATTCTGCCTAAAATATAAAAGAGTATGAAGCTGCTGTTTGTCTTCCCTGGTGGGAGAGGTGGTGATCTTACACAGTGAATCTAGGCAATGCAAATCCAGCTGGGTGGCTCTGCTCCCTCAGCTGGGGAGAGGGCAGGACAGTCTGCTGCTGTCCTCTCTGCCTCTCCTGCCTGTGTACCAGGCAGCAAGCAGGATGGGAGTGGCTGCATCCAGACTTGAGCGGAGCCTGGCTGACCCATTACTTCTAAGGCTTTCTAAGACAGCATATACTGGCTGCATTTTGTGCTGTCCCAGCATGCATGCTAAGGGAAAGGAGAGGGACACCCCTGTTTCTTGAAATTGCCTCATGTGATTGGCATACAGAAAGCAGTGGCAGGAGCAACTGAAGAGCACTCAGGGGATCTTTTCTCAGTAGGCCATGATCATTTTTTACATGTCTGTCTGTCTGTCTGTCTGTCTGAGTGCAGTACCTGCTCAGCCCAGAAGAGAGTTCTGGAGCTAGATTACAGGTAGTTGTGAGCACCAGTTTGGGGGCTGGCAACTGAACTTCTGTGCTCAGTGTGAGAGCAGTGACCACTCAACTACCAAACCACCTCTCCATCCATGGGCTATGACTGTTAAGAGGGAAGCTGGCTATGGATGTGGCTTCATGCTTCCACGGAAGCCTGAGTTCTACCCCTAACACCTTAAAACCTGGGTGTGGTAGTTAGTACCCTCCTGTAATCTCAGGGCTCAGAAAGTGGAGGTAGGAGGATCAAAAATCCAAGGCCATCCTTGTCTGCACAGAGATTCTAGGTCCAGGGCTACTTGAGAGCCTATCTTTATAAACAGCCAACAAGTAAGTAAATTCTTTTTTCTTGAAGGCTATGACTTTTTCAACATTTTAAGAACATAAGACTCAATATTTATGGAGGGTTGCTGATGTGCACGTAACAGGTTTAGCGTTTATTCTAATCTAGGTCGCAAACAGAAATGGGCATTGACTGGTAGGGGGGATGTTGAGGGAGGATCTGCTTCTGGTCATAGCCACACATCCTAAGAGTCTTGACATAGCTTTATTTGTGTGGTCACTTAGGGTAATATCTTTTTTTTTAAATTTTATTTTATGTGTATGAGTACGCTGTAGCTGTATAGATGGCCGTGAGCCATCGTGTGTGGCTGGTGTTGATCTCAGGACCTCTGCCAGCCCAGCTCGCTCTGGCCCCGCTCGCTCCGGCGTAATTTACTGCGGCTGTCTTCAGACGCACCAGAAGAGGGCGTCCGATCTCATTACGGGTGGTTGTGAGCCACCAGGTGGTTGCTGGGATCCGATCTCAGGACCTTCAGAAGAGCAGTCAGTGCTCTTACCCGCTGAGCCATCTCGCCAGCCCTAGGGTAATATCTTGAGGCAAGACCTCAATTAAAGCAGCAAGCTCTCTTGTTTTCCAGGCTTTGGTTTTAGAACAGATTAAAGGGGACCTATGGAGCCTCTCTGCTGGTTTGTCCTGGTGCCCGTGGTATCTTACCTTTAGGTGCCGGCAGCCGCCCGGCACGCTTTGCCTTTGCCTCCTCCAGGAGCTCCTCAGGCAAGACTCAGAGTGGGGTGGTAGGAAAAGCATCAGGCATCCATCTTTCCAAAGTGACATTCTCTCTCAGTCCCACAATCCTCTGTATAATTAGAAAGGCTTCTAAAGCAAATTAGTCCACATAGCAACTCAGCCTTCCCTGAAAGCTGTTAGTCAGATGGCAGGTCTGTCTGCCCTGCTGAGGTTACAACCCTCCAGGGCATGGGCCAGGCCCCTTCTTATATGTTCTGTCACAGAGAACTGGACCTCGAGGAATCTCTAATATCAATACAATAAATATAAGAGTAGCTTCAACTATTACACACACACACACACACACACACACACACATATATATAAATAACATATAATAGATATTATATATATGTATGACTTAATATTTATGGTGAAGTTTTAATGTTCAGGTAACAGGTCTAACATTTATTATACAAACAGAAATACGTGTGTGTGTGTGTGTGTGTGTGTGTGTGTGAGAGAGAGAGAGAGAGAGAGAGAGAGAGAGAGTGTGAGTGTGTGTATAAACAGTAATGGGAGATTTATGTAAGTGAGTTTAACACTGGAACAGAAAGATAAAGTACCTTTCCTGGGTCCCTCAGGCAAAAACTGGCATGACATTCTGGCTGACTTAGATTAGCAGGATGGAATCTGGCAGGAGTTTTAGATTTTTGGACAAACCTATCATTTGACACCTGTGTCCAATTAGGGCTCAAACTCTACGGCTACCTACATTGTGCTATGTAGCTATTCTTTTAAATTTAAAAGGTCGCTATCCACAGCCACCGAGCTCTAAGGCTCCCATACCTGGGCAGGCGCAGGAAGTCCTGAAGCTCCATTTATAATTTTGCAATAATTTAACCTTTTTATGTAATATTGGTTATATTTGGGTAGAACTTAGAGCTATTTAAACTATCCATTTATTCATTTCTATTTCTATTATGAGGCTGGGTTTCTACTTACATCATGCTGTGAGATCAGGTTTTCAAAGGAACCAATCTATCTGTCTATTTATCCATGCATCTATCTATCTATCTATCTATCTATCTATCTATCTACCTACCTACCTATGACCAAGTAAGTCTCTTGTAGCACAGGCTGGTCTCAACCTTGGTTTGCAGCTGAGGGTGACCTTGAACTCTTTGCCTCTAGCTACTGAAGGTAGCTGGGATGTCGGGTGTGTGTCACAACAGCAGTTTAGAGCCTTTTAGAGTATTTTATAGCAGCGACGGCATTTCCCCTTCATACTTTATTTTTGGATTGGATTTCATGTGGCTTTGGGACCATGCAAGTTGGGCTCCCACAGCAGTGTTTGCTCTTAGTACTCAATTTTGTGTCTGTACTTTGTGTCTCTCTTAGAGCTTGCTCACCCCTCCCCCCACGTTAGCTTTCATAACTCCTCTTAAGATAATACACCTTTCTCCTCTCACACCCAACTCATGACCTCCTCTGCACAATGCTTTGTTAATAGCTGTACTCGTCCTCCTCGATGCACATGATACGAACTTCCTTGCTCACTTCCTTCCCACATGACGCTAAACTCTCTCTGACCTGGGCTATCACATAAGCCTTGAGCCATCTCTAGATAAACGTGTGGACTCTTTTACCCTGGCCAACCCCGAGCAATCCAGGGGTCTGGTTCAGGTTAAGCACTGAGTGTTCCGATGTAGTATCTGCTGTGTCCTTAGTGCTATAGAATGCTGGATATGTAAGAATGAATTGTGTGGCCCGTTAGGAGTTGGCTTCCTGGATTCGGCTGGATGGAATCTTATCACACATGTTAAGACCTTGGTTGATAATGCTGGAAATACCTACATATGGCAGACGAGAGACACTGCAGATTCCAGGAGTCTTATGACTGATATGGAACAAATATGTAATTAATTAACCATTAAATGATGTGAGTGTGTAATTAAATGTTTTTTCCAAAATGGCTAATGAACACACAAAGCCCATCACCCCCCTAGTAATTTTGTTTTGTTTTAGTATTGCCTGTGAGTCTGATGTTGCATCTGTGGCCTGTGTAGACTGAATAGCTCAGCGCTGCATGGTCATGTCTTTCTGTGGCTGCCCTTCCACAGCTTGTGCAATTTTTCTCTATTTTTGCTGTGTCATTAGATGTCTTCAAACCAATATCACTAAGATCCCTTTTCTTTTAAAAAGTTGTTTAACGTGCTGTTCATACTTACAGTCCTAGCACTGGGAAGACTTGAGATAGGATTTCCATTATTTGGAGGCTCATCCGGGTTGCATACTGAGACACCATCTCTAAAAACCAAAAAATTGCTTTCATATGGTACGGTACAGAAAGTGCTCAAACAAACATATTGTGTAAGAACTGTGGTAGCTATTCATGAAAGCACTGACCCAGATCAAAGCCCAGCACAGGGTCCCTGTCTCAGATGCAGCTCACTGATGGAGAGAATCTGGTTTTGCAATGTTTCTTGTCTTTTTAGTCTGAGTATATTATTCCTGTAACCCCCATTCTAGCTCTTTATGCTTTGTTTTGTTTTCATTGCTGAGATGAAGACGCTCTGAATAAAAGCCACGCGGCAAGGAAAGCATTTACTTGGTTGTCGTTCCAGATTCCAAGCTGTCACTGAGGGAAGGACAGGAGGTCAGGCTTGACGCAGAATCTATGGAGACACACTGCTTGCGGCCTCAATGGCTGACTAACGTCTGGCTGGCTTTCTGATACTGCCCATGCCCACAGGCCTAGGGATGGCACTGTTCACTACATTAATTAATAACCAAGACAACGCCCCGCAGACAAGGTCACAGGCCAGTATGGCGGAGGCAAGTCTTCATTTGTGACTTCCTCTTCCCAGATGACTCTACACTGTGTCAAGTTGACATTAAAATCTAACTGAGTCAACCTACACCGCTGTTGACGTCTATCTTAGAATCTGTGTCGACTCTTTTCCCTTTCAGAATGTGTCCCTTGCGCTCCAGACATATTGTCATTTTATTCAAGAAAACATTAATGCTTTTAGACTCCCATGACAAGTGGGCATTTGATCAATTTTAATGAAATTATCTCACTAAATGGATGTGGCATTCAGCTGAGGTGGAGGGAAGAGAGTTCCACACCTAACCCAGGGGCTTTCTGGCCTCAAAGTGTGCTCGAGTTCTTTCTGTTTTCTGGTCTTGAAGGCCAGGATTCAAGCCCTTAGCCATCTTTTGGAGCAAGTCCTACAGAGGGAGAGAACCCATGGCAGCCCTCTAAAGCATCACACTAACTTGGGGACCGTATGGGCTATGGCCCTAGCTTGTGGGGTGCCAGTGTTGCTGCTGAGGATGTCTGCCGACCTCCACCCCTATCCTGGGTGCTCAGCCCTGCTCTGGTTAGGGCATATGTATGTCAGGATGAGAGTGGCATGAGAGGTAGCTGGCATGCGGCTTTCCAAGTGGTGCCAGTGTGCTGAGGGACCGGGCAAAAGACACAGTGGGATAAATATGTGGTACAAGTTTAAGTAACTGATGGAAGTTGGAACACAGTCCGAGAATGGAGTCATGTGAGAATTCTGACTGCTTGTAAGAAAAGTTCAAGAAGCAATATAAGAGTCTTGGGACCTCAGTTTCTTCAAAACACAGAATTATTCTTGGAATGTGCTCACTTACCCCTCCCAGGTGTATCGGGTAGGAGTGAGTTTACTTCAGATTGTTCGTTACAGCTGGCTATTATTTGTTTGTATACCTCCATGGGAAAACACATTTTTTGCCCATGGGTCTTGTCCATGTGATTGTGTTCTTACTCAGGTGACGCTTCTTAACCATGAGAGTATAAACTGTCTGATGCTCGGAGTAAAGTCAGCTACTGCAGGAGACGTCAGTCCTCCTCATTTCCCAGGTTCTCAACACCAACTAGAGAAGTGAATGGTGGATTATAAAGCAAGTAAATTCATTTGACCTTGAGGTTTGGAACATTTTCTTTCCACACAGAATTATTTGGATTTTAGGGCTTGCTGGAATGTTATTAATTTTTTTCTTACAGGAAATATTGAATGTTTGTTCTTGCCCTCTTTTGTTGGAAAATTTAGATTGTTATTATTTGTATTTCTGCAGGAGTATGTGTGTGTGTGTGTGTGTGTGTGTGTGTGTCATGTGTACAGGTGCCAGTGCATGTGTACAGGTGCCAGTGGAAGTTGGAAGATGGCATCTGATCCCCTGGAGCTGGAGTTACAGGTACTTGTGGGCTCTCTACTGTGGGTGGTCGGAACTAAGTCAAAAGAGCAACAAGAAATCTTAACCACTGAGCTACTTCTCCAGCTCCTTGCCAGAAGAAAATTGAAATGTTGTAACTGTGTCTCTGTGTGTGTGGGGGGTGTTTATGCACACGCATGTACACATGAGGGTGTATATGCCTGTACACACTGAGGCCAAAGGAGGGTATCAGGTGCTGTCTTTTCTTGCTCCCTACTTACCTCTTGGGATGGGGTCTCTCAGGGAACCAGGGAGACCAGGCAGTGAGCTGCTAGGACATGCTTGTCTATTGTACGGAACTGGAATTGTGGGTATGTCTGTCCATGCCTGGCTTTTGTGTAGGTGCTAGGGATTTGGACCCAGGTCTCACTGCTTGCCTAGCAAGCTGCCTTAGCCACTGAACCACCTCCACAGCCCCTCCACAGCCCCTCCACAGCCCCCGATGTCAGAACTCTGAACGCACCCAACCCACTATCTCCTGCACGGATACTGCTCAGATGTTAGGAGCGTCTTCAGCGCCCCTGCCTCTCAGCTCTAGTGCTTCCAGGGCCTTTGGAGGCAGAACATAAATATCAGATCAGTGTAGAATGCAGTTCAGCTTTATAAATGAACTCTGACCCATGGGGAAATGCTTACATTTTCCTTTGGGAAGAAACGACAGCCAGATATACAGAAATCAAATGACTGCATTGGGTTGCCCACAAAGTTTTGAAGCATAAATATTTGGAGAAAAGATTTATTGGGGGGGGGTAGTGGCGAAAGACTTTGATGTTCTCTATTCTTTTAAAGCAATACTTTAGCAATGAGAATACAATATTACAGCCCAAGTACCTGCTCTCTACAGCAAAGACCGTATATTCCAGCTCACAGAAGCAATGCAGTTGTGACTGCTTTATTCTCCCCTTGCCTTCCTTACAGCAGAGCATATATTCCCACCGCTCTGTAGCCAGAGACATTTCAAGGGGATTAGTGAGTTTCAATAGGTTTCCTGTTCTTCCTTCAAACGGAGTCAAGTTTATGAAAAAGTCGAGGCAGATCATTAAAATTGGAATAATACCCCAGTGTGGGAGATGAGACAGAGAAGTCCTTGCTCTAGCTGGATTTATTTTTAGCTCTCCACAGTGTGTTTTTCTGTGTGGCACTTGGATCAGGTCATCCCAGGAAGAGTCAGTCACCTTACCGCTGGTGTTTGGGCGAGACATATTATTTAGTGGGACTATAACTGTTGAAACACAGATGGAAATAAATGGAGATGATGCCCTATCAAACCCCATTTACTGGAACCATCTATTTTGAACAGTGATGCACCTGACTAGTCAATGTTTTTTGAAAAAAAAAAAAAAGTAATTGATTGCCTAATTTCAGATAGCAGACCATTGCACAGGGCAGGCTGGCTCTCCACAAGGTAACTGTCATTTTCCCAAGAGTCTTTGCCATTGCACAGGGCAGGCTGGCTCTCCAAAAGTAACTTATTTTACTTGGAGACTTTGAGCCACATTTCGTTTGCTTTCAGACGAACAAAGCCCTCCCCACCCCTGTCTCTCTTCCAGAATTTTTCAAAATTCACAGTCAGTGGGGACAAATATCTTACCTGCTAAGAAATGGTACCTTGGTTAAGGGTGGCTGTAGTACCTGCAGAGAATCCTGGAGTCGCTTCTCCCTCCACATTGCTCTGCCTGACTTTTCTAGGTCTCTAAGGTCAATAAAGACTTCCTCTATGAGAGCAGGATTTAGGGAATACATAGGTTGGGGAGGAATGAAGGGAAGGCAATTTTAATACTTTTGGAGCTTTTGGGAATTTAAATACTTACGCATGGAATAACAAATATGCAATTGAGGAGGAGGAAACTGTCACAGTTGTCATAGAGGTGAGGGTGCCTCCCAAAGTCTGTGTGTTAGGGATGTAATCTGCAGTAAGGAGGGAAAGAGGGGTTTTGGGCCCTCAGGCATTGACCAGGCTCATTACTGTGAGAGTAAGCTTGGTAAAAAAGCAAATGCACCTCTTCTCCTTCCACCTTCCACCATGGTATGACTTAGCAAGAATGCTCTCAGTAGATGCCAGCTCTTGGTTTTCCCTACATCCCAGACTATTAAAAAAAAAAAAAAAAAAAAAAAAAGGAAGAATTTCTGGTGTTTCAACACAGCCTAGTCTCAGCTGGTCTGTGATAGTCACATCAAACAGAACAAGACCCAAATGAACTAGAAACTAGTAGTTTTCATTCATCTACTGCTGGATCAAGGTTGCTTGATTGCCTTTGAATTCTTTCATAAATTTGCAGTTTCACAAGGACTACGTAAATATGTTTCTCAAACTGTTAATGGACGGTGCTTTGTTTTTTAACTATATGATCTGGTGAAAGACAATCAACATCATTCTACAGCACTGGCAGATTTACTGAGATAAAGTTGGTGCACATATGGTAGGCATATTAGATATAATTACAATATCATGTGTTACATAATCTTAAACATTCACAGAATTAGTAAAAAGTAACAGATGAATGATCTTTTACATTGACAAAGACTGTCATCATATTTTTATGCAAGGCTTTGGCATATATTCCAAGTTCAGGTCTGATCAACTTAAATGTTACATTGGGCTTTCCTCCTGGAGTTACAGTGTGACATACCTCAGTTCTTTCCTCCTAGAGCTACAGTGTGACATAGCCCAACTCTTTCCTCCTGGAACTACAGTGTGACATACCTTAGCTCTTTCCTCCTAGAGTTAAGTGTGACATTGCCCAGCTCTTTCCTCCTGGAGCTAAGGTGTGACATACCTCAGCTCATTCCTTCTGGAGCTACAGTGTGACATAGCACAGTTCTTTCCTCCTGGAGCTAAGGTGTGACATACCTCAGCTCATTCCTCCTGGAGCTACAGTGTGACATAGCACAGTTCTTTCCTCCTGGAGCTACAGTGTCACATACCTCAGCTCTTTGGCTTTCCCCACTCTTCTTTTGCTTCACTGTTTTACATAATAACTCTCTTCTCTCTTCATTCCTATTGCTCAATGGCCTCAGTTTTAACTAAGCTCTTGAATTTAATCATATATCAGCTGAATTTTGGAAGGGGAATGTTCATTTTGTGTAATCTACAATGACTAGAATTTAGTTGAGTAGAGCGGTATGTGCTCTAATGCCCGAATGCAGGAGGCTCCTGCAGGGAACCACGGTTTGGAAGATAGTCTAGACTGCATGGTGAGACCCCATCACAGATGACCAAAGCACACAAACTAGAATTTTATTGAACAGTTTGTAAAGTTGGCCTTGCAAGTCATTGTGATTTTAATGTGAAGTATCTTCTCATAGACACATGTCTTTGAACATTTGGGAAGATTACTAGGTCTTTAGGAGATGGGGGTCTTGCTAGAGGCAGAGGGTCATTTGGCGGGGCTTTGAGGTTTTGTAGCCAGCCCTCTTCATGTTTTCTCTCTGGAATCCCGGCCTCATGCA
This sequence comes from Montemys delectorum, assembly GCA_019843815.1. Taxonomy (NCBI): domain Eukaryota; kingdom Metazoa; phylum Chordata; class Mammalia; order Rodentia; family Muridae; genus Montemys; species Montemys delectorum. Next base: position 20,763 of record JADRCD010207731.1, read on the forward strand.
CCTATTACCAAGCCTTTCCCATCCTAATGCGCTGACTGTATCCATTTGGAACTGAAGATGAAAGAAACTTTCTCCTGTAAGATGCTTTTGTCGGGATATATTTTTTCATTCACTTTACATCCTGATTACAGCCCCTTCTCTCTTCTAGTCCCAGTCCCACCTTTACCAATCCCATCCCCATTAGCCTCTCCCCTTCTCTGAAGTACCACCCCACCCTGGAGCATCTAGTCCCAGCAGGACTAGGCAAATCCTCTCTCACTGAGGCCCAACTAGGCAGTCCAGGTAGGGGAAGGGCATCAATGGTAGGAAACAGAGACCAAGAGAGCCCTGACTCCATTTGTTAGGAGACCCACATGAAGACCAAGGTGCATATTTGCCACGAATGTATAGGGGCTCTAGGTCCAGTCCCTGCATGCTCTCTAGTTGGCGGTTTAGTCTCTGTTAGCCTCCATGGTCCCAGGTTAGTTGACTCTGTGGGTCTTCTTGTGGTATCCCTGACCCTACGACTTGTTCACTTCTATCCTTCAATCTTCCACAGACTCCTAGGCTCCAGCTGATGGTTGGCTGTTGTGTCCTGTCATCCCATCCCCATCTTCCCCTCTCCCCCATCTGCAGGAAGATATTGTCAGGATATTTTTATATCAGCATTAGAAAAGTAAGTAAGGCACAATTGTGAAGAGATGCCTGACAAAATATGAAGTGTTCCCTAGCTGACTTATCACTCAATCAAAGCTTTATAAGCTTCCCCCCCCCCCCACATCTGTGTGAATCAGGGTTAGGGTTAGAATTAGTAAAATTTTTAGAATAGAAATAAAGGCGTTCTTTATAGCATGTTCATGCATCTGTGTTGTTGTTGTTGTTTTTAAAGATTTATTTATTTTATGTGTATGAGTATACTGTAGTTGTACAGATGGCCATGAGCCATCATGTGTGTGGCTGCTCTCCATCCCACTTGTTCCACTTGCTCTGGCCCCACTCGCTCCGGCGTAATTCACTGTAGCAGATATACCAGAAGAGGGCATCTGTTCTCATTACAGGTGGTTGCTGGGATCTGAACTCAGGACCTTCGGAAGAGCAGTCAGTGCTTTTACCCGCTGAGCCATCTCGCCAGCCCACATCTGTGTTGTTTTATATTATCTTCATTCATTGCTTTTTCCAATTGTTGCCTTCTACTTTCTTTCCCCTGGTTGATTTCCTTTCTTCTTCTAGACTCGGGAAGATGGTAAAACTTTCCTCCAGTTAGACTCTGGAGGACGGCAAAGCTGCCTTCCAGTCCAAGTATGAGTTTTAGGAATGATTGATCAAGGTACGCAAAAACTAGCAAGTGCAGCTTTATTCTCCAGGATGCTTAGGGCCAAAGACTGCTGTGCACAGAGAACTCCTACTGACACTAGCTAGCTCCTCTTTCTAGTGTTAGATGTAACAAACACACAGAGGTTCAGGGAGCAGAAGCAGGCATATCTCTGTTGGTGCTGCTCCATCAGAGTGCGCATGGCACATCCCACCCCAGGTTTTCCATTCCTATGTCTATATGTCTGTCTTTTCTCCACTCACTGGTCACCTTAGTCAGATTTCCAAAAGCATGCCATGCAGGGCTTAGTGATTTGCAGCATATCTTAATATCTCCTTTCCCTTTCGCCATCCCTTTTCTATCTTTGTGACACACACACATACACACACACACACATACACACACACACACACACACACATGTGGACACACACACACACAAACACACTCACATATGTGGACACACACATACATACAAACACACTCACACATGTGGACACACACATACACACACATATACCCACACACAAACACACTCACACATGTGGACACACACATACACACACATATACCCACACACAAACACACTCACACATGTGGGGACACACACACATACCCACATACAAACACACTCACACATGTGGGGACACACACACACACTCACACACTCACACACACACAAACACACACATGTGGACACACACACATACACACACACATACCCACACACAAACACACTCACACATGTGGGGACACATACACACACACACATGTGGGGACACACACACACACACACACACACACCTTTTCACATCCGAGAGGAAATATGTATTATTTCTCTTTCTGAATCTGTAAAACATTTGAAATGATATTGTATGTGTGTCTTCCTATGCTTGCATATGCATAGTGGAGGCCAGATGCCAATGCCATGCATCTTCCTCTATTGCTATCCACTTTATTGATTTATTGATTGATTGATATACTGAGACAGAGTCTTACTGTGTAGCTCTGGATGGCCTGGAATTCACAGAGCTCTGCCCGCCTCTGCCTCCTGAGTACCGGGATTAAAGAGGTATGCCGTTACACCTGATTCTACTTTATTCTTTGAGACAGGATGTATTCGTTACTTTTTGTTGCTGTCAGAAAATACCCTGACCCCAAGTGACTTAAGAGGAAAGAGTTTATTTTCTGGTTGTGATTCCAGAGAGGGAGTCCATGATGACAGAGGAAGCGTGACGAGCAGGCTGCTGAAGCAGAAAGCTGAGAGCGCACACCTTCAATCCCGCAAGCACAAAGTGGAGAGACCAAACTGGTTAGTGGGGTAAGGCAATACCCCACGCCATCCCCAGAGATAAAGTAGCAAGGTTCCACCACCTCCCTAAACAGCAGTACCAACTGAGGACCAAGTGTTCAAACTTGATAAGCCCATGGAGCCATTTCTCACTGCAATGACCACACCCAGAGATGATAGAGATAGAGATGGGGGCGGGGTTTCTCACCAAACCTAGCCAGGACTTGCCACTTTGCCAGATCGGATGGCTGGAAGCTTTGTGTACCGACGACAGAGGCCACAAGTAAACCTTGATCATCTTCTTCTCTATTTCTCTACACCCTAAATTTTGAGGTAGGATCTCCAACCAAACCCAGAACTTCCTGTTTTGGGTAGTCTGGATGGCCAGTGAGACCCGAGGATCTAGCTACCCTCACAACCATCCCCTGGCACTGGGTTACAGGTGCCCTCTGCCACTTCCTGCATTTTATATGAGTTCTGGTGATCAGATTCAGGTCTTCAAGCTTTTGTGGCAAACATACTACCCACTGAGCCATCTCTCTACCCAAACCAATTACTTCTTAAAAATCATTTTTGATGGTATTTATTCCTTTGGGAGTAAGCTGATATCTCACTTTAGTGTTGATTTGCATTACTCTGACAATAATGGATTGTTTCTCATATGCCTGATCAACATTTGTATATCTCGTTAGAAGAATGTCTAGGCAGATCATTTGCCCACTTGATTATTTTCTTTGGGGCGTTGAATCCAGGGCCTCATATGCACTAGGCCCTTCACTGAGCTACATTCACAGCCCAAGTTGTGTTCTGTTTATGCTCTGGCTATTAATCCCCTGATGGGTGAAGAGTTTTCAAATATTTTTCTCTCATTCTGTATGTTGTCTCTTCAGTTGTTAATCGCTTCCTTTGTGGTGCGGGTTTTTAGTGAATCCCGTTTGCCAGGTTTTGCTTTTGGGATCAAGCCAAGATATATTTGCCCAGGGTAATGTTCTGAAACATTTGCACTGTATTTTCTTCAAGCAGCTTTGGTTTAATTCTTTGATTCATTTTGAGCTGTTAAACAGTGAGAGGAAGGGCCTATGTCTATCCTGCTGTGCGTGGATGTCCACTCCATTCTTGCTACCTTTCTATGCAAGTGTATGGATTTATTTCTAGAACCACGGGGGGGCTACTTTTCTGATTCTGTCAGCTTCTAAGGGCTAAGCCACTTAGGGGAAACTCTCTTGGTGTGCGCCAGGGTCATGACAAGGTGGCTACGGCTACCTGGTTGGTTTGTAGAGTTGGGTCAGCAGAGTCCTGTGGGTAGCTTTCAGCTGCTGCTTCACAGAACCCTGGAGGCATTTCAAGATGGCTGAGGGGCTAGGGCACAGTATGGGTTGGTAGATGTTCTTTGTGACCAAGTTTAAAACCCAAGAATCATTCTGCAGATGATATGTCTACCTCTTGTCCCTGCCTCTGCTAGCAATACCACCAGGTTGGAGAGCCACAAGCCCCCATGACTGGTCTAGCTTTTCCTGAGGCTCTGTTGGTCTAAGGCTGGCTGAAGGCTCCGTTTTCACACAGAAACTCCAGGAACTCTGTCCTGGATATCTGGCTCCAGTCCTGTCCAAGTCAGTTTAAAGAAAGGACATCCTTGGGAGTCATTCCAATACCTATCAACTTAGCAATATTTCACATAGCATGGCATTCCAAATTTCATTTGTCCTGTGTAAGGATGTTCTGTTGGATCCCTCCTCAGAGGGGCTATTAGAGGCAAAAAGCTTTCTTGCATCAAATTTGAGCACAGTGTTTTTGAGTGTTTATATAGCTGGTGAGTTAAATTCATTTTAGACAAATTATAATTTTCTATATCTGTCTACTTATTCTGTCTATCTATCTATCTATCTATCTATCTATCTATCTATCTATCTATCTATCTATGTATTTATCATCTATCATCTACCCTTTATCACTTATTTTCTATCATGTCATTGTTTTAGTAACCTTAAATTATAATGCTATTTTGTAATTTTAATAGTGAACAGATATAGGGCTGGGGAACTGGCTCAGCAGTAAAGAGTGTGTCCTGCTTTTGTAGAGGACCTGAGTTTACTTCCTAGCACACACATTGGATGGCTCAAAACCACCTATCACTCCAACTTCAAGGAATGCTCTGTCTATTCTGGACTCAAATGTACATATCCCCTTCCCCCATGCATGTAATTAAAAATAAATCTTTAAAGCCATGAACATATGCTTAGTATTCATTTATTGTTTTTCCATCACAAACTACATTTATTTGTATATATAACAACATTTTCACATATCCAGAAAAAAAAAGGGTACACAGGCTAAAAAATAGGTGTAGGAGGAGTTAGTTGTTATTTTCATCACAAACAGCCTGAAAGTTAGATAAAGTGATGGGGTCTTAACAAGGAAGAGGAAGACCATGTGGAAGCAGGAAGATAAGAAGGATTACTGGATTAAACAGAAGATCATCTGGGAACAAGTATGACTTCTGCAAATAGGAGATGTAAAAGCAGATGTGCTTCTAAGGCATGAGCTCCTCACCAATTGAGAAAAGCCACAGAACAGAGAGGCCCTAAAGCCACTGAGGGCAGAAGCACAGATCCTTAGAGATGGCCCAGGGCCTACAGGGTGGAGTAAACACACAGGAAACGCCTTTCTAGGAAACCAGCCATCTCGCTCGAAAGGCTGAGTGCTTCAACAAAGTTAGGGAAATATTTCATGCATGTTACCAATGCCTCTGAAACAACCCATGCCACAAACTTGAAAAAGAAAAAAACAAAAAACAAAAACAGACTGTCTTAGCCAGGGTTTCTATTCCTGCACAAACATCATGACCAAGAAGCAAGTTGGGGAGGAAAGGGTTTATTTGGCTTACTTCCACATTGCTGTTTTATCACCAAGGAAGTCAGGACTGAAACTCAAGCGGGTCAGGAAGCAGGAGCTGACGCAGAGGCCATGGAGGGATGTTCCTTACTGGCTTGCTTCCCCTGGCTTGCTCAGCCTGCTCTCTTATAGAACCCAAGACTTCCAGCCCAGGGGTGGCACCACCCACAAGGGGCCCTACCCCCTTGATCACTAATTGAGAAAATGCCCCACAGCTGGATCTCATGGAGGCACTTCCCCAACTGAAGCTCACTTTTCTGTGATAACTCCAGCCTGTGTCAAGTTGACACACAAAACCAGCCAGTACACAGACTTTTCCATTACACTAATTATCTCTGCGCTCTGCCTAACAGTGGCTCAAGCTAATATTTTATTTTCATACATGTGTGTTGGTTTGAATGAGGCATTGTCTTTCTAATTCAAAAGGGGATTTCATTTGGTTTGGAGTTTTATCTAAATATGCCAGTTGTACAATGCTCTCTGTACTACCTCACAAGGAATGCTAGGGCAACGAGACACGTTCTCTCTCTGTCCTTGGTTTACTCTTTAGCAAATCAGAGAGAGGCAATTAAGCTGCCACGTTTAGGATATGTGAGAGGCAAACAAAGGATATTTGATTTGTATTTATGCATTTTATGAGAGAGCCCAGTTAACAGGCAGCATGCAGCCAGGGTTAGAGCCCTATGTTGATCAAACGTAAGAGAGCGCTTATTTATGGGTGGTGGGTTATCTGTGAATTTCACTTTCATTGTTGCTGTCCTTTAAAACCCAGCAAAAATTATCTGCTAGTAAGTTAATAATCCCTAAATTGATTTGCATTTAAGCATTCAACAGGGGAACCACAATAGCCCTTATAGGTTAGGGATTAAAATGCTGTCTTTTGATTTGTGGCTCCAAGAGACATCACACCCATTTATCTATGAATACAAAGGTGAACAGTTAATCACAGATTTACGGTCCTGAGCCCTATGGGAATTAAATAGTTACAATAGGTGTGGTGTGCACGTCACTGTGATAAGAAAAGCACAGGGTTTGCCAGAGTGATAATAGCAACAGCTGTATGCAACGTATCTTAACAAATGTGCTCTCTCTGAAGAGTTCACAGTGTTCATACCTCTCCAGTTTTTACAGAAAACAATATTCAGTTTGCAGCAAGTTGTTCATGATAACATTTATAGGGCTAGGGAGAGGGCTCAGCTGGGAAGAGCTCTTACTGCACACAAGCAACTGAGTTCAAATTCCCAGAGCCAAGGTAAAAAGGCTGGGCATGTTCCAGTGCACCTGTGACTCCAGTGCTGCGGGAGAGGGAACAGAATCAGGGGGCTTGCTGGCTGCCAGCTGAGCTCCAGGTTCAATGAGAGACTAACTCAAAGGGTTAAAGCAGAAAGTGATAGAGTACTCGACCCAATATCTTCCTCTGTGCTTCAGTAGCAATTTCTAGATAGACCTAAGGGCAGATTGAGTCTCTGTATTTCTTTATAGCATCAGTAGGCCATTACCCTTCTTTCGGATTTATTGAGAATTGCAAAGTTAAAAGATAGACTACACATATGGCGAGTTGGGAGTCAAATCCGAACCTAATGCCAGAGTGCACACACTTGACCACGTGGCTATAGGATGACTATGTATAGTGTATATGTAATCCCATCATCCTTTGGGCATAGGTATTTTGTTTCATTTTAATTTTGAGGAGGGGGAGAGTGAGGTCTCATGTTGGCCCCTGACTTGCTATGTAGGCAGTCATGATTGTGAATTTCTGATCTCTCTGCTTTTATTTCTCAAGAGCTACCATGCAGTTTATGTGGTGTTGGGGATCAAACCTAGGGCTTCACTCATGATAGGCAGGTACATAACCAACTGAAATACATATTGCATATATGTAATAAACACACACACATTTACTTTAAAAATTTATCTAGGCAAGACTGTAGAGATGGCTTTCCAGTTAAGACAATGTATACTGTATTTGAGTTTGGTTCTAAGCACCCATGCCAGGCAGATCACCACTGCCTTTGAATGCTAGATCCAGGCAAACCCAATGCCTCTGTCCTGTCTGGGCACCTGTAGACACATGCAGATACTTTTCAGGCCCTCTCAACACACATATTTAGATGAACATAAATAAAAATCAAAAGTACCTTTAAATAAAAGTCATTAAAGTTTATTTTTAAACGGACACCTAAAACATCAAATATATCAATAGAGAACTGTAGGATGTTTCATCATGTGTATATGATGTAATGTTTAAATCAAATTAAAATATTTATCTACTTACATACTTCTCAGCTCTTTATAATAACTTTAAAAATCCTTCTAGTGTTTTTCAATGTTCAAATGTTATTCACAGTCGTCATGTAAAGTGATATATCAGACTGCGGCATTATGCCTCTCTCTGTTCTAGTACCTATTGGTCAGTTGTTCCTCATCCTTCCCTGTGCCATTTTGTATGAGAAATGGAATCAAAATAAATGGCGGAAAATATATGTTTTGTATGTGTACATAATTTAAAAAATCCTGGTTGTCTTGTAGCCTCAGTTGGCTGTTTTGAAAGACCATACCTAATTTGGACCTTTGGATCAAATTGCAAAGCTCAGGCTTGTTTCCTATATCCAATTAAACTGATTGATTTGACCTTCATTTTGTTTTAATCAGTCACCCGCCATTTACTCAATTGATGCAGAAAAGTTCAAGATTATCATAATATTTTATGGACATGTTAAAGAGTTTACAGTCTTGGTAAGTAGATATTACACATGTAAAACAACAACAACAAAACAAATTTCACAGCAGCACACAAGTGGGACTTTGCTTACAGACCCTAAGTGCTCTGAAAAGTCAAGAGAAATCGACATGAGCTGCAGAAATCGAGGACTGCTTCATGTAGAAGCACCTTTAAAACTGCTTTCTGTTGGCCGAGATGTGAACGTTTAGGTTTTCCATGCCCTTCCAGATGAGGGTTACACAGTATACATTCCCATCAATACATTTCTACTAAATACTCATTTTTTTCTTAATTCTAAAATTCTCCAGCCCTACAGCCTCTCTCTGGTCACTAACAGCGGTTTGCCAGAACACATGTTTTCTAGTACTTCCAAACCTTCCTTTTTTTTTTTTCCCCTGGAACAGCTTTGCTTATGATATAGGAAACAGTAGCAGCTAAGCAGTCCTATCCCCTGCATTAATTTGTGTCTCTCCTTTTACATAGGCCACAATTTTAATTTTCCTTTGAAATATTCATCTATAATTCTTGGGTGCACAATGAATCCTTGGGAAGTCAATATACTCCAAGACCATCCCTACTGTCCTTGAGGACAAAGGACTATAAACTCCGGTAGCTATTTTATAATACTGAATTTGGAGGAGAGGGGTAGAGTAAAATGGCTACCTCTGGCCAGGTCTAGAACTGCACTGCCTATCAAATCTCCAAAGTGGAGTGGAAGTTTTATCGTTGACGTGTTACTCCTTGAGTAAAAAAGCTTGTAAGTTTTGCTGTGGGGCTCCCGGTACACTTTGCTGATGGTGAGGCATTACCTTGGGTACCTCTTTTTGACCTACACCCATTGGTCCAATGGTAACTCTTGCCACATTACCTCCATCTCCCAATGGAACAGCCTAGGTCTTCCTCCTGGTTTATATTTAGAAAACCATTGCCCTTAGAGAGATCTTGTACACTATTTTGTTGCAAATGACCATATTTCCCACAATTGAAGCACCAAGCATTTTTAGATCTGTAGCCTCTAAATATAGATAGATTGACCTATTTTATTAGCATGTTTCACATTAGAAACAATATTGGTCATATCCCTTATTCAATCAGGCATAGGTGCTGCCTGCACCTTTAATGGTCTAATTACTTTTTTTTTTTTTTTTTTACGTTTGGTACTTGCATTTTCAAATGTCAAGATCTCTGTTAATACCTGCCTTGTGTCAGGGTCTGATATGGTTTTGTTTACAGCTGAGACTACTCTTTATAAAAACCCTGGACTGCCCCTTCTCTAACTCTGGTTGGTTCAAGATGAACCCTTTCTTTAGAAGTCGACTGTTTCATCAGATTGTCTTCTTGCTTTTTCTGCTTTTCTCTTACCCAATCAACCTCCAGCAAGTTTCTTTCCCTCTTTCGTCCTGCAGGAAACTCCTATTCTCTTACTCAATCACCTGGCCTGAGACGGTTTGTTCTGTCTCTTCAGGTGCTCGTCACTTCCCAAGTGCTTCCACCTCTACCCACTGAAACTTCTGCAATTGCACAGCCAACTCTGCAACTCTTTCAGAAAAGAGAGGGTAAAGGGATCCCTTTTGTTTTCCCATTTCAGCCATATCTTGTTTCTCAGGCCCCTTCCACTCCAAATTTTTCCAAGTGCTTAGCCATTTTCCAACCTTTTGTGAAACAGAATATATGATGAAGAAAAAGAAAAAACAGAAAATCCCTGCTGGGATTAAAGCAGGGGGTATCCCAATGGAAGCAGTTTATTCATTCATTCATTCATTCATTCTGTCTGTCTGTCTGTCTGTCTTCACCCTCCCTCTCTGTGTGTGTACATGCACATGCATGCATGCATGCATGCACATGCTCATATGCATACACCACAGTGTACATAATAAGGAGCTCAGAGAACAACTTTTGGCAATCAGTTTTTTCCTGTCTTATGGGTCTCACGGAGGCAACTCAGGTTGTCAGGCTTGGCATCAGATGACTGTCAGCTGATCCAACTTCTTGTTCACCTTCAATGCTTGTCTGAGTACACTGTTAATCCCTTCCTCATAGGGAGGTGGCAGAATGCTGTGTCTGCTTCAGTATAAATCAAATGATGCTTCTAGGATATATTGGCTGGTCTGATAGTCTGGTAGCTGGATACAGAAGATAAAGAGAAGTTAATGAAAATTGATTGTAGAATCTTGCATAAATGACTATAAGGAGGGGATGAGATGGTAAGACAGATGGGGATCATGGTATTTTAAGTGAATAAAGGAAATGTGAGTGATGTATCCAAAGATGGGAATAAGCAAATGCAACAAACTGTTACAGAGTAGCAAGAAAGGGAGAGAGGATACAACAAACTATTACAGAGTAGGGGGAAAGGGAGAGAGAGAAAGGAAGGAAGAGGAGGAGTGAGAGCCAGATAGAGAGCAAGAGAAACCATTATTTATATCAGTGGTGGGATTGTGATGGTGAGCATAAAGCCAAAAGTGGAATCAACACAAAAGGGGGTCACTGGGATGGTGTGTGGGCCATCAGCTCCACCGAAAAGTGTACTTCTGGTACAGTGAGACACTCTGACTGAGAGAAACAAGACAGAGAGCCACAGAGGACACCCAATAGCCTCCTTTGACTTCTGCATGCCAATGGCACAGGCACATACAAACACACATGTACAATCATGCATATCACACACACACACACACACACACACACACACACACACACACACACACACACGAAACCAGAGAATAGAAAATAAAAAAGAAAAGAAAGAGGAAAAAGTACTGGAAGGACCTGGTGTAAGACACTAATGTCTCATGTTCTAGAAACTGCAGAAGGAAGCTTGAGATGTATGATCTTTTGTTAGATAAGTTCTTCAAAGCATTCACCATTTATTAATTTGTTTACCTATTCTAAAAATATCCATAAACAGTGTAGTACTGTATGTCATGTGCTCTGTACATGGTAAGCTCTAAGCAGAAGGTTTGATTGATAGATCTGGGTAGCAGGCCTGCTGTGTGGGGCTGACTCTTGCAAGGTTTCTCCTTAAGTTGCAAGGTTGACTCCCAGTGTGCAGCATGTGGGTGGGTGTGTCAGCTGGGAGTATGTGAGCTTGGAATATATAGTCAGGCTGGCTTGCTCTCTGATTAAATAAGTGATGAATTCTGAGCTATCCTCATCCATCCTGCCCTCCTCAGAGTCAGTGCTTAGAAACTAATCCTTTGATTTCAGGAAAATGTACCCCCTGCCAGTCGCTTAGTACTCCGGGGGTGGAGGCAAGGGGGTGGAGCAGACTAGTACAGCTGCTCTTGCCTGGCAAACCTTTGATGGATCACCTGTGTCTGCCCCATTCCTACTCATGATTCCAAGTCAGTTTCTCTGGTTCTGTACGGCAGAGAATGGCTTCTACCTTCCCTGCAGTTATTCTTGTACCACCCAGTCTTGTCTTTGCATTTATTATTTTATGTTTCTCTTTCCTGGGGCCTCACACATACTAGGCATGAGCTCCACCACTGAGCTACATCCACAGCCCTCCTACCTCAACACATTCTTGACTGCAGCCTTCTCTTCCTGCCCTTGTCTGTTTTGATCAGCACAGATCCTCCAAATGCTTGATATGGGGTTGGGAGTTTTTCCCGTTTTTGTTAAAATTTATTGTCATTTAAATTATCTTTGGAGGGAAGGAGTTAGCAGTATATGCTTACGGTCTGATATGCTTAAGGTCAACAGTCAACTTATATTGCCACCTTATCATTTTCCTACTGAATATTTGAAAGATTTTTATTCCTCTATCTGCATTTGTAATAAATAGATTATAATAGTAAATAGATATATTTTCCCTTAAATTCCTTATTTGTCAAGTATAAACATAATTTCTGAACAGCAAGAAATAAAGTATAATTATTAAAATAAATGGAGACAATTCCAGGCAGAGGGAAAACGTTTTCTACTTTTCCTTTCTTTTCTAAACCAGCTATTGTACAAGAGAAATATATTATTAATGTCCAGAGCTGAAGCAGACTTCCCAAATATTTATTAAGCAGTAGTTATGATTTATGCAGTTTCCCAGGCACTGGGTATCTCAACAAACAAAACACATGCATGGCATTTACAGACAACTGAAGGGGAAGGAGAGTAAGATGCTCAGAGATAAATAAAATTATAAAAGCCCTTCAAAGGAAAGGTGCAGGTTACAATGAGAAAAAAAATAGAGGAGCCTAATTTAGTTTGAAGAATTAGGGGGAAAAATTCTCACAGATGTGACATCTAAACTGAATCTCGAGAAAGGATAGAGGCAGACAAGCAGGCAATATCAGACGCCCTCCCAGTGAGGGAGAATGGGACAAAAATGGGCAGTGAAGGGATCACAGTCATTCAGGTGGTTGATGGCATTCTCAGAGCATTCAAGACATGTTGCCCAGGCATTGATTAGATCTGGTCTATAATTTTATTCTCTTTGATTTACTGCTTCATTGGGTATTGAACTTACAGCCTTATAATATTTTCGATGAGTGCTCTACTACTGAGATATATTCTCAAGCCCTGGTATGCACTTAGAGTTTTTTTTTTTCCTTCTTGCTGTTGCAGAGAACAAACTCATGCTGGCATGATTACACTAGAATAGGTCCATGACGAGAACATGGTTAGGAAACATCGGTGTACATTGAAAGCGGTAGATATGTTTAGACATTGTATTACTTAGGATTAAAGACAGGCACCACCGCATCTAGCAAGTTATATACTTTTACCATGTAATGCCACAAAGTAAACATTGCCATTCCAAATGACAGGAACAGAGGTATAGCAAGGAAAGACTGAACTAAAGTAAGACTGGAACCCATCAGTACAAACACCAAATGCTGTAGTTGCATGTTCAGCATCTGGGACTCATCAAGGACTCAAAAGGCCTTGGGTAGTCCTGCCTCTCTAGCTCTGCTGCCTACAGAACAACGCATAGCCTTCATCCCAAGCCAATAGCTGCCCTCTGCAGATGTTCCCTGCTCCTGGCATCTTTGATATCTCGAGATTCCTTTGATCTCTGGATGTCATACACTCAGGTGGATGGTGTGAGCTCTCAGGCTCTCTTTGCAGGCAATGCAGCCCTGCCCTGTACTGCCTGGCCTTGATGGAGTGCGCACCCTCAACCTTGGCATCGTGTAGGCTTGCAAAACTGGTACCAGGTACATGATGCTTCCAAATTCTGCCGTCAGCTCTGGTGGAGCCTGGACTGTTGGACCCCATTTGTACCAGGTTCTGTGTGGTGACCCTGGGAAAGAACTTTTAGAGGTTATTACTATCAAGATTTAGGAAACCCTACCAACCTTGTTTTCGGTTTAGGTAGCCTCCTTTCAAGTGGATTTGCATTTTCAACACACGTTTTGAGGGTGGGCTTTACCCTTTCTTGCTTTCTCAGTGCAGAGTGCCAGCTTCTTTTTGATGGCACTAATTTCTTTAACACTTACAGATGCTTTACCACAGGTGTTCTTTCACTCTACACTTGAAACTCACTCACAGGTCTTTCCTTGACAAACTTCATATTTTTGTTATCTTTCTCTTCCTCATCCTACTCTCACAGTAGATCTAGACAAGAGTAGTAGGCACTGGCCACGACACATCGTAGATACTACTCTGTCTGGAACGTCTTCCAACACGCAAATCAGTC
>JADRCD010207733.1:0-20856 GCA_019843815.1 Montemys delectorum
TTTGTTTGTTTGTTTGTTTGTTTTGGAGGAGAAAATGGGAAAGGGAAAATGTACATGTAAATAAGGAAAATACCTAATTAAAAAAATTTTTTTTTGTAAAGAAATCATCAATTCTTTCCTATTTTATATTATCCTTGTTGTTCAATAAAAAAAAGTAGCAAACCCTATTATCCAGATGAAAAAGTAGAGATCTCAGGACTTTCTAGACACACACTCAGAGAAAATTGCTTCCTCCTGATCTAAAGAGTGTGATCTACTGATCTCCAGAGATTAGAACATCACATAGTGTTGTTTCCACTTTTAAGACTTAATCGAGCTGGCCTATCAATCATCTGGCTAGGAGTCCATTCCTCAGGAAATATAATTCATCTGAAGACTTGCTGCAGATCAGGGGGAATAATTACCATAAATTCATCCTCAGCATAGTTACATAGTTAAAGCTTCCATGAAGCAGCAAAGTTAAGCCTGTCCATTTTCCTGAGTTCTAGCTCAGAAAAGTGTAACCTTTTCTTGTTTATTTTTATCTTTTCCTTTTGACTGCTGGCCCAAAGGCTAAGCATCCTTTCCCCTGACACTTGGTGTTTTCTTACCTATCATCTGGAGCCACCCGGCCTTGTGCAGTGCAGTTACCACTCAGCTGCTTAAGGACATCATTAACTAAACTGCTGGTTTTCTTGGACTCTAACTTTAAATTTCACAGCTTTCTTTTTCTTCTCATCCATCCCCCTGCTCCTGGCAGATTCCAAGGTTATTATTTGACTGTCTTGCCCTTTTTTTTTCTCACCTATGAAAATTATCTATAAGCTTTCCTCCAAGTCATTTTGAAATTCTTCTATTAATACTAAGAACAGAGAAAGAGAAAGAGAGAGAAAGACAGACAGAGAAAGAGAGAGGGGGGAGGAGATAGAGGGAGGGAGAGAGAGATAAATTAGGAAAGAAGGAAGGAATGAAGAAAAAAGGAGCCCCTCAATTCCCTGGTTTTGATAACCATTCCGACTAAAGTGATAGGAATTTCAATTCAGTTTCTTTGTGGTCCTTTAAAATCCTAGGCTTTATTAGATACAGTTGGAGTTAATTTCTGTGCTTCTCTTACTTATGGCTTATTCTTGTGCATTCATTATCCACCTGTAGCATCTCTTCCTTGAATACTAGACACATGACTCTGCTGTCTGTAGGCTGTGCAGTTCTACCACGCTGCCTTTGTGTTCTGGTCCATACACAGCCAGAAGGCTTGTGTTCTAGTCAAGTGTGAATTTCCAGAGATTTTTAAATGGGCAAGGGGACCTCAGAGGTTGACATAATGTGGTGTCTAATTCTTGTCAACCTTTGAGAGTTGTCCTTTGAGAAAGAGAGAGACTTGCAGGGTCAGCTTTGTGTTGGTTAACACATTAAAGAACCCTCAGAAGGGGCATGAAAGTTCCTCACATTAAGGGACTATGACAAAAACTTCCCCTTGGATTAATTTGACCAAGAGCAAGCTAAGATTTTAAAAGTTGAAGCAAGTATATAATGATAAGCCTACTAGAGGACATATATCTTGTCTTAATTAATATTCATAACAAGGCAGAGAGGAAATGTGTTATCTCAGTGAAATATTTGAGAAAGCTGAAATACCACCACATGATTAAATAAGCTGAGATTGCTGAGCACAGAACTGGCATTCCAATCCAAGACTGAGTAAAGAACTCCTGTATTTTATGTTACACAGTACTTCATCATAATCATCATTAATCCTGTGCTTGACATGATATCAAAAAAAATCACACTCTTACCCACATACACACATACACTCATTCACTTCTATATATGTGCACACATATTCGCACGCCTACACACAGGCTATACACGCTCATACATTTGTACACACACTCATATACTTACACAAGTGTATACATACACACATACTCATACACCTGCACGCACATGTACACACACCCATGCGTGCACTTACATGTGTGCACAGACATTTAATAAACTACATTTTATGAACATGTTTTTTTCTCAGAATCCTTTTATAACAACCCTCCTATCTACATTTTCTAAGTAAAAAAAAAAAATTAAGCTTTTTTTCCCCTTGACTTGTTACTTTACCTATTGTTTGTAAAAGGCAGATCACAGAAACAGTAGTTACAGTGGGGAACATATTTGATCAGCCATTGAAATGACAAGTCGGGGAAAAACAGTGTCTGAGAAGAGAACAAGTGAGGTGTGGACTTGTCACTTTGATTCAGCCCTGACAAAGGAGTCAACAGGAATCTATCAGTACTGAAAGCAGAAGCAAAGAAAACCCATTGATCAGTTTCAGTCTCCAGAGCCTTTCCTGTGCATGCTAAGTGAAACTCTCTGAATGCCAGCAGCCCTGAGGAACCTCCAGTGGATTCCTGGAGTGACAGATCTACATCAAAACAGTGAGACCATTAATTTCCTTTCATTTATTGATGCAATGCATGTTGTTCATCTCAATATCCCCTGTACCTAACAGAAGGCTTTTTACACAGTTGTTGCTCAATAAAATTTATTGAAAATAGAAAAACTGGGGAGGCTCTAAAGAATTAAATGACAACTTTTTTCCACTTTTATGTAAGGTTCAAATATTTTTGGAAATCCATTAATTTCATCTTCGTATTTAAAAGACTTATTATTTTAAGCCATAAATAGGTATATATGTGAGCATGTGGATATGTGCATTGGAGTGCTGGCATTCTCAGAGGCCAGAGGCCTCAGATTCCCTGGAGTTACAGCTAGTTATGAGCTGCCTTGGGACCCAAGGAAGAGAAGCAAGAGCTCTTAATCACTGAACCATCTTTCCACACTGATTTCATTTTTAAAATTCTGTGTATGTTTATTAGTGTAGGCCAGGATAGGATGTCAGAACCCATAGATCTGTAGTTAGAGAAGGTTGTAAGCTACCCAAAACTGGGTGCTGGGAACAGAGAGCGACGTCCTCTGCAATAACAGCAAAAACACATTCTTAATCATGGAACCACCTTTCCAGCCCTACTTTCAACGATTCTTAACTAGCCCCCGTTCAGCCCACACACACACAAACAGAAACACACACTAACTAACCACACACACACATACACACACACACACACACACACACACACACACACACACACACACACACCACACACACGCACACACACACACACAACTAGCTATAGAAATATTTGAATGCCAAGAAAATTCACATGGAAGAAATGCAATTTGTTAGAACATAAACTGAAGATAAAAGAGTCTTCGCTACATTTATATGCAAACAAAAAGACTCAGCGAAAACCAACTCTCATTTTTAAAATTTCTTTTTCTAAGACACAAAACTCCAACCCCACAGTACAGTTTTTTTCAGTAATCTAATTCATCCAGGATCTAAGCGACACTTCACACTATGAAGCAATTTGTCATCCTTAGAATCCACTTGCTCCAAGATCTACCTGACATGAAATGCTCTAGCTTCCTTCTTCCTTACATGGCTATTTCTCCAACTGCCCTTTAAAGCCAGGGTCACTAAAATCTTATCTGATGTCCCCGTTATGAGAGAAGTTCTCTGCCGGCAGGGCATTGGCTATAGAGGAAATGTCAACAGTGATTTTTTTTTTTAAGACACATCATTGTCAATCTCCTTACTGAAAAATAAACTAACTTTTCTTCATGCTCATGTAATCAATTTTGTCTTTTTTAAAAGCTCTTAAAAAATTTTGAGATTGTAATTATAGCATTTGTCCCTTCCTTTATTCTCTCTCCCATATGTCCCTCTTTGAAATGTCAATAATTGTTAAAGTTTCTGCTTTGGAGTTTTAAAAATATAGTTTTAAATTCCTGAAATATATGTAAATGTTTGTTTTGTATTTTAGTTTTAGATACTTGAGAATTCCCCCAAATCAGCATACTAAAAATAAACTCTTTGTGCATTCATGTCTTACCCTTCTGTAACTCCTCAATACAGTTAATAGTACATATTTCAGATCTGGAAGAAACTTGGGAGTTACAGTTGACACATTTCTCTTCAATTTCTGAAACATCCAGCAAACTACAATAAGCCGTCAGTTCTGCCAAGATTATACCTCACACTCATCTATTCATTCTAACAGCTAGCAATGCTGCTACTATTTCTTCTTAGATTTCTTTTTGTTTGTATGTATGTGCATGTATATATGTATGTTCATGTAGTTGTAGATGCCTACTGAAGATAGAAGAGGGTGTCAGATATCCTGATGCTGGAGCTACAGGTGGTGTTGGGCCCTCATGCCCATGTTGGTGCCAAAAAATGAACTTTGGTCTTCTGCAAGAGCAGCAACCACGCTTGACTGCTGAGCCATCTCTTCACCCATATCTGTTATTAAATCTCCGGTGTCTGCACATTAGTTTCATATTTGAGATTCTTCTAAATGTCAACTACATAATTTTATTCTCTAAGCATCACAAAGAGTGGCTGTTCTTAAATTTTTAGCCACGTAGGTTTCTGATGAGAAAATAAAGGGACTTTGAAAATAAAACTCCCTTTGACTTTAGATGACCAAAAACCCCACAAACTCTTTGCTACATCTATTTCAACTTTTCTCTTGGCCACATGCCCAAAATTTTCTGTCTCTCCTGAGAACCTCCTAATTAGTGATAAAAATCCCAAGGGAGAAACAAAAATTTAATCAGGGGATTATCACACTCAAAGTAACATACTCTTCATAAAGAAAGTGTGCCTACTGATTGTGATGGGAAAGTTTCCTTGTATTGATGCACACTGACTGTCTCTGAGAATAACAAGTCTTATCAACACAACAAAGACAGACTAGTATCAGCAAGGCTGGCAACAGAGCCAACAGCTGGTCATGTCAGCACAAACTTCAATGCAGAGCTTGGTTGTGAATGGTTCCTGAAACAAACAATGAATATGTCGAGTGGGGCCAAAAAGACTCTCTGAACTTTTGAGTCCCATCATGAGAAACTGAATGAATTTCTCCTTGTCCTTAAGGAATGTAAAGTAAACAGGAACTGGACTCTTTAAAAAAACATTAATACCTGGAGAATATTTATTATAGGAACACTCTCTTGAGTTTTAATTTGTATTACCAGTAGACTGAAAATAGGTTTGACTTCATAACATTGACATGAGTGGAAAACATAATGAGAACTA
Organism: Montemys delectorum; assembly: GCA_019843815.1. Classification (NCBI taxonomy): domain Eukaryota; kingdom Metazoa; phylum Chordata; class Mammalia; order Rodentia; family Muridae; genus Montemys; species Montemys delectorum. Next base: position 5,135 of record JADRCD010207733.1, read on the forward strand.
TGCAGAACAAATACAATGAGGTATTGTATAACCAAAGAGAAAGCAAACCAGATAGAGTAAGGAAGCTAAAGTTTTAGTAGAAAACATCTACCTGAGTCTAAGGTTATTATGAACTGAAAGAGATCTTAGGGAAAGTCAATGCTGATTTAATAATTTATATTATTAATATAAGTATAATAAAACAATTATTGTAAGTTTATCATCACATTTATTGTTTATTATATTTGAATAGGTTGTTTTAATAAATGTTACATATTTTGTTGCTATAAATTTATAATTTTATAACAATAAATTATTATTAATAATATCTATGCTACAGGACACTTTCAAACACAAAGTCAGCAAGTATTGTATGATGCTACCCTAGATTTATTAATCTATTTCCTACAAATCTGAGGTTGAGAATTGTGGAAGTTTTTTATAAGATATAAATTCTTGTATTAATTTAGTTTGGACTCCATTTTATGTTTTTTGATTGTCTACCTTATCTTTACTTTGTATTTTTCTTGATACCAGTCAATCCCAACTTTGTATGAAACTTTTGAAAGTCATTTTAACACACAAATAATTTATGCTGTCTGAATTACTTATTACAATTATACATCTATATGTATTCACTAAATCATCATAGTAGAAATGTTAATTCAACTATCTTAAATCTGTGCATTAAAAATCTAATTAAAACTCCTACTCACAAGTAATGAATTTTTCAGGCATTAAACATAACATTGTCTAAAAGTTCAGACTTAGTTGTCATGCTATTTTAAAAGATAGAGGTAAAAAAGCATGTTGGTAAAAAGTTAATACCCTAGTATAAACTAAGTGAGATGATTTTATAATCATTGTATTAATTTAAGTTCAGAAAATCATTGATATTTACTTATGTAAAATATGGGATAAGATCCTAGTAAATCAACCTGAAAGTATAGTTTTTATGATACATTAGTGAGCAAGTATCTTATATGATAGTATATGCATAGAAAGATAACAGTTACTATATAGACAGATGATAGATAAGCATGTTGATAGTTATAGATAGGTACATAGATACATAATAGTTAGATGATTAATAATGATGCATATGTAGACAGACAGACAGACAGACAGACAGGCAGACAGACAGATAGATAGATGAGAGAGGGAGAGATGACTTCTAACAATAGAGTACACAATTAGTATAACAAAAATTGTGCATCTACTATAAATAATCATGGTGTTTAGTAACCAGTAAGAATATGTTTAATATTTATAATACTATGTATTATTATATGACATTGTCTGATAATTGTTTCTGAATTTAGTAAAAAATAAATTAAAGAAATGAAATCACTGATAGTAAAATTATCATGGCTTCTAACTCAATTCTACTTTCTCTTAATTCCTATTTTTTTTCCTATTTCACAGTTTCTGTAATTTTTATAGCACACTTGATTTTCTGATGCTTTATTTATTTACTTATTTATTCACTTTACATGTCAATTGCTGCCTACCTCCTTCCAATCTCTACCTCACGCAGCCCCTTCTCCCACCTCTTCCATTCACCTCTCCCAAATTGGCTACTACATACTTTTATGTACATCTCACATAGGGCACCCATTTATCCAGTACAGTAGTGACAAATATAGATGTCAATAGTGTCCTCACATTTGTACATTGTGACAAGGTTTTGACCAACAAAGAGGCATTAAAGTCTCAGAGTGTGTTCCTGTGAATCTGCTACCTATGCAATCACAGTATTAGTTATGACCTCATTGAGATAGAAAGATTCATGTGTGGCTGTCCTCAAGAGTATTGTGGTGTGAACTGTGAGTTGGAAATTGATGAATGTAGATCCTTCCCATGTCTACATGGTGTCATGTGTCAGGATGCTCTTGGGGCTTCTCTGTGTGACTGTGCACCTGGATTTCTTGGAGACCACTGTGTACTCAACATTGATCAATGTGTCAATCAGCCATGTCTCCATGGAGGTCTAGGTATGGATGGAAGAAACAGCTTTGCTGACTAATGGTACCCATCTCCAACATCTGGATGAACTCAACTATCCCTTCCTGTTTGTCTGTAACCTCAGCAGTGGCTCACCACTGCACAAAGTGTACACAAGAGGGCAGGGTGGTAGCATGACCATCAAATGGCAATCCCTTTTGCTTCTTTAGGCTCCTTTATTTCCTAAATATCTAGAAGCCCATTGCCAATAATCTTATTTCCCTCAAATTACTGGTAATGAAATCTAATCTCTCCCTTCTTCTACAGATAATGTAATCTTATACTCCAAAGAGAACCACTCATCATCAAGATACCACTACACTAAACAGTAAAGCATTTTGTTCTATCCTTATCTACTGTCCTGACACAATGGGATTACCATAATATCCAAATAAGGCTCATGTGCTTCTTTGGATTTCAACTCCTTTTGGCTTTGTAAATTTCTCCACACTCTAACATTTCTTTGTCTTTCTGCCATCTTCCTCCCCTTACCCCTCCTTGCCAGTCCTTTCTGTTCCATCACTCTGGACTCTTCTTCCTTAGTTCATCAGACATTGGATTTCTCATGCCTTAGTTTCAGTGCATTTCTTATTATTTTTAATACTATCTATCTTCAGCTTTTATTGGTTTTCTGTCCTAAGATCAATATACTCACTTGCTTACTCTGTCATTTATCTTTATTGGGCAGTGGGTGGGGGTTGTTAAAGATCAAACCTGAGGCCTCACATCTACTAAGTGAATGCTATGCCACTGAGCTGCATGCCTAGCCCTCATCTGGAGATTTTCATCTTACAGACTTCTTCACCATTTATAGGGAAACATGCTAAAGTTTTAAATCATTTTTCAGCATAAATTTTTGGGATATCTGTGGGTGGATAATTTAAATTAAATTAACTTAATTTAATTTAAAGAGCAATAAATCACAAACCACTCAGGAAATTGCTTTGTTAATTCTTCCTTTTGCCTTTCTTTGACTATTACATCTTTTCCCTATAAGGCTTCCTATCACTATAGGTTTGTCTCAGCTTTTGCTGTATTACTACTTAATGTTCATAAGCTTTTTAAAAATTCTTCATACTACTGAATCTAGACAATAAAGTTCAGCATATGTATTCTGGCCCTTGCAAAATATATTTTTTGATGTTGAATAGTTATATAGCTATTAACAGGTTTTGGGTTTGGTGGGGGAGGTCAGAGTCTTTGTTTTATCCATGGATAAAACCTCAGAACTTAACCATTTGTTCAGTAAATGTGATAAATGAGACTTTAGTTATACATAACAAAATAATGACTTGAAGCATTATTCTCCTTTGGCAATATGTAGACTATAGTTTCAGGATGATTCTGTTCTACAGAGACGACAATAAGGGAGAGTAAAAACTTGTTCTTTTATTATAATTATCTAGAATTTCAAATATTGCATTTAATCACTGAATTCCCTCAGTGATTCTTTAGAAACATTTGCAAAATAAATACCATTCATACAATGCATTGCCAACTTTGGACTTCAGGTAACTGTCAGGGACATGGGTGAACCGACAAGGCAGTGTGATTGTAACATAGGAAGCATGTGCTGTAATGAAATATCTCAAAAAACATTTTTTTGTTACTAATATGCAGTCTTTTCAAGTTTCAACATCTTGAAAACTAGGATCTATCTTGAAACCAAAGAGACTCCTTAGTTTTAGTAGTGATATTTTCTAATTTGCAATATAAGAAATAACACTGTTTAAAGATACAACATTTTTATTCAGTGCATCATGCCCAAATAGTATCAAGAGTTGTCTTGGGAATAAAAAAGAGACAAAGTAAGGGTGTTAGAAAAGAAACATTCTAGATTTATATATATATATATCCTTTACTCTCCTGTATTTAATACATAGGAAGAGGCCTTTATTGGCTTCTGATAGAATCAGTTATATATGTATGTGCCTCACTTTCTTATTAACTAATTTCTCATGTCGAACAAAAAACAACTTAAAGGAAGAAGGTTATACATTGAGTTATGGATTAAAAGATACAGCACATCTTCTTAGTCAAGGCATAGCAGCAGAAATGGCTCACACTTGCCATTAGGAGAACTTGCTCACATCTTGGGAGGTCAGGAAGCACAGAAAAAAATGCTGGTACTCCACTACTCTCTACTTCCCCCCTCAATATTCAGTCTGAAAATGCATACTACATTGAAGGTACATCCTACATTACCTAAGTTTATCCACTCTGCAAAGTGCTTACAGACACACCCAAAATTGTACATCATTGATTTCTGAGGTATTCCTTAATCCAATAGACAGGACAATGATAATTAACCATAATTTCTAAGAAATAAGACTACACATTATTCGAGCTTTTGTTCCCTAGTGCTAAGCACTTAATATAAGCTCAAATTCATTTGTTCAAGTAAATTAAACCTAATAGCTTTGACTTCTACACAAAGGACAGCAAACAGTTTGTTCAGATAAATTTGTTAGGTACTTCACAAAAGTATATTGAGCTCTGCAGATAAGGGACATTAACTTTCTTGAGATACTTGATTACTCTCTAACTCATTAATGTACTTATCTCCTGAATGTAGTAATTACCAAATAAGGAATTGCTGGTGGAGAAAGGAATTAAAATCTATGGCTCCAGTGCACCAAACAATGCCCAGATGGCCTCAAACATTTGTGTGTGTGTGTGTGTGTGTGTGTGTGTGTGTGTGTGTGTGTGTGTATGTGTGTGTGTATGCGTGTGTGTGTGTGTGTGTGTATGTGTATGTGTGTGTGTATGTGTGTATGCGTGTGTGTGTGTGTGTGTGTGTATAAAGATATTCCTACCAACAAATTTAGTTTTGTTAATTGTCACAGAAAGGAGATACACTTTAATGGTTCCAAATTCCAGGAGCTTCTGAATGTGGGCACACTACTGCAAATAGCAGGAGTCATGAAAGAGAAAAACAACCATCTCCAAAAACTTCAGCCTGCGTGATAATAAGAGTGAGGATAACATAGACACTGTGACTACCAAAGCCGTAGAGACAGACAGTGAGCAGTTGCCATAAATCAGGGAGCCCTAAAAGAGAAAAAGAACATCTACCACATAAAGTGTTGTAAAGAAGTTTTTCTAGACAAAGGATATCACCAAAGACAAAAATGAATATGAACGACACTGGTTAAGATTAGAAAAGTTAAAGTTCAAACTGCTAGGGAGTAGAACTAAAGAAGAGTTAGTTTTGAATCACAATAAAACACTATGCAATCATAGATGCGTCCATTTACACTCCATTCACTTCCTGAAAATTCACTGCATGATTGACACTAAAAAACAAACAAACAAACAAACAAAAAACTTAAGGTATCAATTCCTTTTTTTTCTATCTTTAGTGAATGAAGCAGTCATAATATAAAGCATAATTTTAAGGAATAACAGAAAGACTCACTTTGCACTATATCAAAATAAGACTGGACATTGAGAGGTGACACACAGTTCAACCCTGTCCTCACTGAACCTGAATATTTAAATCCATGACCAATAGTTATGTCAGACTTTGTAGAAATTTCTTTCAAGATCTTTACAGTGAGGCCATTTGCAAACTCTACTCCCTTCCCAAACTATCCATGGGAGATCAGAATAAAGCCATATTGGAATCCAATTGTGCTGCCAAAATCCTAACACCCATCCAGAATAACGGCTGAAAAACCATGCAAGATGTTAAACACCTGCAAGAGATGTATTAGAAGGCTCACAGGGCCTGTACAAACTGAGATCAGAACCAGATATGCCTCTAGGAAAGAAGAAGAAAAAGAAAGGGTCCTGTGATCATGGGTCCATTGTCCACGAGTTGAATCAAATCTGATGAGTGCCTTGCCTTTTTTCTCTACTTTCTCCTTCTCTTATTTTTAAACTAAAACTTACCCTATTTAAAGCTTAATAGTAACATCTGAAAACCAGCTAAGAACAGGAGCTTAAAAGGTCACTGTTCAATAATAAAATGCATTAAACATTTATCATGAGTTAACATTGTATTAGATGATTTGGTAACAAACTCTCATTGTCAAAGAGATCTGTTCTCAAGAAGCTTCAACTTAGATGATACATGGTCAACAAGAAGAGAATTATAAAATCATTCACTAAGGTAGAAATTTATAATTTTATAGAACTGTAGAGAAACAGAGCAACAGCTAAGGAGAAGCAGAACTAAGGAAAGACAGAGCAAATAATGAATTCCACAGGACATTCAGAGAAGCCACATGGATAAGGTAAATTTGAGCAGACTAGATGAAGTTGTATACACCAAAGGGATTGGTTATTTGGTAGAAGAACACATTGGATGGAAGGAGAGTCAAAATTAGGAGAATTTGACATCAAAATGCTGATAACTGTGTTAGTTTAGTAGGCAAGAAAATCATGGACCACTAGTTCTAAGCAAATGAGCAGCTAGATCTGAGTAATGTTTTACAGGGAAACCCTGGGTTCTATACTAAAAATACAATTATCTGGAATACCTATCAGTATTCCAGACACAAAATAAGAGTAATGGACATTCAGTCAGAAATAATGCAGAAGATGAAGAGTAAGTTGGCTTTGAAAATAGTGTTAGTGCCTGCTGTGATATACTTAAAGAGGTCTTTGAGGTAAGGAATAAGAGATAATTCCAAGCTTTCCCACAAAACCATGTGGGAGGAGAGTTTGCATCGACTCAATGAGAAAATGCTGGTGCTGCTAATGCTGCTGCTGCAGATAGAGGAAGATGGAGAGCCCTATTTCAGAAGTACTAAGTTTGAAGTGTCCATCTTCTGTATGGGGAGATGTTGATAGAACACAATATACATGTCTGGAGTTCAGGAGAGGGGTCTAACTTTGGAATATTGTTTTAGTTGATGCCAGCTTTCATTTGATGCTCAAACTGAAAAGAAAGAGTTCAGAGAGCACTGAATTCAGTGAAAATGGGAGAGAAAAGTGGGGAAAGAGAACAAGACTTGAGGCCAGGGTTTAACAATTACAGCAGTGAAATCCAGAATAAGAGGGGGAAAAGAAACCTGGCAAACTGGAACAAGCATGAGAAAGGATGAAGGAATGGGCAAGTGGAAATTCTGACAAGAGGTTTTAACAAGATAGAGATCATTGATAATCTTGAAACAAGAAGGTTTTACAAAGGTAATGGGGTGAATAAGCATGAAGAAATACATGGTAAGTTTAAAAAGAGTGTAGTAAAGTTTAAGAAAGACTTTGGGGAAGACGTTTTAAGGACAATGAATGCTGCAAAGCCTGTACTGGATTGAGAACATTAGAAAATTGGGAAGATGTTAAGAATAAAGACTCCTCAGTACTTGGGAGACAGAGGCAGCAGACCTCTGAGATTGAGACCAGCATAGTCTACAGAGTGAGTTCCAGGACAACCAGGCTACATATAAAACAAACAAAACGTCAAAAGCTGTCTTGAAAAAAGAAAAACAAAAACAAAACAAAGAATAAAGGTTTTTCTCCTAAAAGTTGACGTCTGAAACATAAGGGCATTTACTCAAATAAAGTCTAATCTAAGAAGAAAGAGAGAAAACTCCTCAGGGAGTTCCCAAATTGTTGTAAGCTGGTGGGGGAGAGAAATTTAGGAAGAAGGACACAGGGTTTCTGTATACAGTCTGCCAGATAAAGACAGCATAGGCTGATCGTGACATATGGCTCCAGGAAATGTGTTCTGATGACTTCAAACTTGTCAGTGATATCACAATACAGTTATCATTTAAGAGCAGGAAGGTGCATCCATGATTTTGAGATAACAATTCGAAGAATGGAAAAACAAAGAAAATGAGTATGTAGAAGGTGGTTAGCTAGCAGCATAAGACATCTCATGGAAATTTATCATCATAAAATGATATAAAAGTAAAATTAACAGTTTTCATAGATACTTTAATTTTTAAAATTTTTGGCAGGATAATACAGTGATTCAGATAAAGAAGGAGAGTGGAGGGAATGATGATGGTTAGTTTTAATGGCCACTTACTACAAATTAAAAATCACCTTAACTAAGTAGCGAACCTAAACTGTACAATTATCCTGATTGCCGTATTGAAGCAGAAAGACTATCCAAGTGTAAGCAGCACCTTCAGTAGCAGCCCTGGTTGAAAGGAAGAGACCATGACAAAAGGAGGGTCATCGCCTTCCCTCTTGCCTGCCCAGTCCTCCTGCTCACTGCTGAATTGATTTATCCTGTGGCTGCTGCTCCTACTGATTCCACAGTTGATATCGGAGTCGGCATCCAGGCTCCATCACTGACTGAGATCCAGGTCTCCAGGAACCTTCCAGGCTTTAGGAGCCAGACGAGAACTGCTGAATCACTCACTTGGTCTTGCAGACTGAATAACTAGTGGGTTCTTGTCCTCCCTGAGGTAACACAGCCAATGTGGATCTATGTCAAGTGCTGAGGAACTTGGCCACAAGGACCAAGCAACTACTCGCTTGCCTCTCATATGCAAGGAAACTGCTGTTATTATCTTTATATAAGTCTGTTGAAGACATTCTCACACACTCATTCTGTCTCTTCTGTTCTTCTAAAGATCTCTGACTACTGAAGTGTGCATATAAAGGTAGTGATAAAGACTACGTTTATATGGGGTTATAACAAATAAGGTTGTCTATGCAGGTCTGGAAGAGTGTCAGTTGAGTAGGTCAAGTTGAATGAATAATTTATTATAAAATATAAGGAACTGTTGGACTCCGAGATAGAAAAAGATATGAATTGAAAAATGGGAAATGCTAGTCAGAGTGGAATTCAGATATATGAGATTAAATTTCTAAAGTTAATATTAAAATGCAAATGGAAAACATACAGATAAAATGAAATTATTTGAGGCAACTGAAGATATCAGATACAGGCTCAAAGAAAGTATGACTGAATACTCAAAAATTGTTAATCAACCAATCAATCAATTTATCAATGATACAGAGCTGCTTCCTCTTACATTTGAATTCATTTTTCACAAATATATATACATATATTTACATATGTATATAACAATGAAAAAAATGAAAATACATATATATAATGAAAATTTAAAATAATTGTCTTACCCAGTGAGTTTAACTGCATGTGTCCGAAGTTTTTTATACTTTTCTGGTTCTTCATTTGTGCTGACAACATGTCTGTATATTCCTGTCTTATAATAAAAAAAATCTTCATGGACTTGCATTATGGCTGGAAAAAAATTCAACAGGATATTCACCACAGTTACTAAAAAGCCTCTTTTAAAAACTCTGAGAGATCATACCTAATTTTACTCTTATTACCTGGTTACAAACTTTTCCTATTCTTTTAAAAGCAAAACAATCTCAACTACTTAGAATATTACTTATGTACATGTTTTATATTTAAAATGTCTTTTAACCCTTCTCTTGTTGAGTTCTATTAAAAGGAAGTCATGTGCAAAAGAATAGCCTGTGGGGATTTCATCCTTTCCGCTCTGAAGAGCTGAGCCTGCGTTTCACTCTTTGAAAACCCCACAAACCACAAGAAACTTAAGAAGAAGGAAGACCAAAAGGTGGACATTTCATTCCTTCTTAAAAAGGGGAACCAAACACACACAGAAGGAGTGGCAGAGATTAACTATGGAGCAGAGACTGAAGGAAGGACAAGCATATAGCTATCTCCTTAGAGGCTCTGACAATACCTGTCTAATACAGATGTAGAGAGACTCACAGCCATTCATTGAACTGAGTACACTGTCCCCACTGAAGGAGTTAGAGAAAGGTTCTATGGAGCTGAAGGGTTTGCAGCCCCTTAGGATGAACAACAATTACTAACTAGTACCCTCAGAGCTCCCAGGGACCCAACCACCAATCAAGGACTATACAGGGTGGGACTGAATGTTCTGGCAGCATGTGTATAGTAGAGGATTGCAAATTTGATCATCAATAGGAGTAAAGGACCTCGGCCTTGTGAAGGTTCTGTGCCCCAGTGTAGGGGAATGCCAGGGCCAATAAGTGGGAGAGGGTGGGGTGGCAGGCATGGGGAGTGGGGAGGCAAAAGAAGTTTGTTCTTGTTGTTTTTGTTTGTTTGTTTGTTAGTTTTTTGGAGGGGAAACTGGGAAAGGGAAAATTTACATGTAAATAAAGAAAATATCTTAAATAAAAAAAAAAAAAAAAAGGAAAAGAAAAAAAAAGAAAACCAGAGCCCAGGCTTCCTAAAATGTTCCTTTGCTTCTCACTTAGATCACTTCTTCTCTATTTTACGTGGAGCTTTGTGGAAGGGCTTGTGCAATTCAGGTTAAAGACTTCAAACTTCTCTCTCAGGAGGCATAAATCAAAGTGGTTTTTGTTTTTTGGGGGTTTTGTTTTGTTTTGTTCTGTTTTGTTTTTAAACTGGAACCAGATATGGATATAGTGGTAGCTAAGAACAAACCTTACCTATCTTAGCTCAATATGCATTTTAAATAAAGTCCGAATGAAGGCCACTGGCATTGGCCAGATCCTCCAGTTAAGCTCATGCTGCAAAGGGAAGTGTGGCTTTTCCTGTTCTGTTTTTAATTTTGTTCTTTAGCATTCAGGGCCTTTGGGAAAATGTAAGTGTCATTGGAAGCTAAGTCTCCTTTATCCACTATGAAATACATCCCCACAGGGTTTTAAGAAATTTTAGACTGTACCCTATGCAAATTTCTGCTTTCTGAAGGTCTTAGAGAAATGCTCACAGTGTTATTTATTCAAGGTTCCATCCATTTGACATTCTTTTGTCTCAAGACAGAAAGAAATACTGGAAGTTAAATCAGGCTACAGCAAGCAGAAAAATCAAACTGCATCTACAGCAAGGACCCAATAACATTCCTTTCATTCACAAAAAAAAAAAAATTATGATATTCAAGGTGATTTCCCACTCTATACAACCATTGCCTCATTTAGCTCTTACCAGTCAGCACTGCTTTAAGTCTTATGAAAAAAAATATATGATCACCATTTAAAAACACTGTTAGCTGAAGCCAAGGGTAAGACCCCATTATAAGCAATCAAAGGCACCATCACCCTTCAGTCTCTGACATTAAACCAAGGCAGAAGAATCTACAGGCTTTGTGAATGTTGAGGAAAGTGCTCCCCACTCTAACACTTGAAAAGCTGCACACAGTAAACTATTTCCCAGAATCATAAGATGGGTGAGGGAGGGCAAAAGAAAGCGCTCAGGTTCTGTTTTGTCTTAACTCTGGGTAGGGCTGACAGAAGAGTTTCTCAACAAGTCTAAAATGAGTGTGCATTGATTTGAATTTTTATTGTATAGCCTAGAAATTTTTTATCTCAAATTTACTATGTGAAATACACACACACACACACACAGAGAGAGAGAGAGAGAGAGAGAGAGAGAGAGAGAGAGAGAGAGAGAGAGAGAGAGAGAAACATATGGAAAAAAGAAATAAGAAAAAGGAATTAAAAAAATAAAATAAAGAAACAAAAACTAAAACAATCCCCTGTTTCCTCCCCCTCCCCCTCCCCCTGCTCAGCACCCCACCCTCTCCCACTTCCTGGCCCTGGCATTCCCCTACACTGGGGCATAGAACCTTCACAGGGCCAAGGGCCTCTCCTCCCATGATGACCAACTTGGCTATCCTCTGCTATACATATGCTGCTGGAGCCATGAGTCCCACCATGTGTGCTCTTTGGTTGGTGGTTCAGTCCCTGGGAGCTCTGAGGGTACTGGTTAGTTCATATTGTATTGTTGTTCATCTTAAGGGGCTGCAAACCCTTCAGCCCCTTGGTTCCCTTCTCTAGCTCCTTCATTGGGGACCCTGTACTCAGTCCAATGAATGGTTGTGAGCCTCTACTTCTGTATTAGTTAGGTAAAAGGAGGGAGATATTGTAAATAAAGAAAACATCTAATAAAAATAATATGATGAGCAGGAGCAGGGGGGAGGGAACTGGGTTGTTTTGGTTTTGGTTTTGGTTTTTATATTTTACTTTATTTTTAAATTTTTTTTCTGGGGAGAAACTGAGAAAGGAGATATCATATGACCTATAAATAAAGAAAATAATAATAAAAAAAAGAAAAAAAGAAAAGAAAAGAATACAAAAAAAAACCCATATGGGCACAAAGTAAACCCCTGGTTTTCCACAATTTTAAAGAGTTGGCATCTAAATTTCTTTTGGTTCGGAGCACGGGTTGGAGGGTTGGTAGTACAATGACTTGAAATTTCAGAAAGATGTAAGCCAATACTGTTGCCTAATGAATTGCTAAAACCATTTAAGAGGAAAATGTCAAAGTGGGGGTTGTGAGTTTGGCCTTTAATTAAAATGTCTTCAGTCTTTCATATTTGTTTCACAGACACCCCTAGACAAAGCACATAGTAAAATTGCACACCAATTCCTGCAGTTAGAACAGTCAACAAATTTCACACATTTAAGAGAGAAAGAATCTTATTCATTGGTTGCAAAAGTCAATGTAAAGTTTTAAGATTTTTTTAAGTTAAATTTAGAGTATGTTTATGTAAGCTTTGATTTCCTGATAAATTAATTTCAACAGTTATTAAAAATCCATGGTTCCCCCTATATCAATACTAATTGGGTCAGCATTCAAGAATAAAGAGAAAACTAGCCAATATGCCTTCAAACACATAACAAGTGTTTTTAATATACATCCCACTGTACTGACATTATACTCAGGCCTTTCACTGTTTGGTACTCAAATTCTCATTTCATACCTCATTTGGTTTGTTTCCCTATGCTCTTCGGGGAAAATGTTACGCAGAAAATACATTTTGTGTATTCATCTTTATTAACATTATTGGTATAAGACAAATTCCAATAAAGGAACAGGATCAGATATGCCTTAAGGTCAAAATCTATATTTACTACTCCAAAGTATAATTATATTATTTACTAACACTTTACTACCAATAACAAGTTTACAGACTTGGTCACTTTAAATGGTTTTGTAAAATACAAAAGTCATCCTAGTTTGTTTGATTTTCCTTGACCTAATATCAAAAAGAAACTGTATACTTTGTTTCTAGTGACGCTGTTTTTATTTTTTCAGTGCATTTCTAAGGCCACCTAAACCCAAAGTGATGACAAATCTAATCTTATGTGTGATTCTTACGTCTGACCACATGAATAATGTGAGCTCCATTTAATTAATAAATGCATGTCGTCCATGCCCATCACCTGTCCATAATAACTCTGTAAAGACTTAGCACACTTTCCTTAAATGTATCATTATATTTATGAGCTCAGTCATAAACAAGTGGTCTTCTTATTTATAGAAAACATAAAATGGAAGCTCATTATATGCTTTGATGAGCCAATCTTCTAATAGTGCACAGGCTAGAAGTGTCGAACCCTTATGAAGATGTCTAAGATTTTCTCTTTTATTAAGCTCCTTTAATGTCATATCATATCATGTTGTTTACAATAGGAATTCATAATTGATTTAAAATGACATATTATCTGGGCTTACCTTGAACTGGTCCATTTTGTATAATTTCTCTCATAATTTCAGTTTCCTGGAATGAAATATGTCAGTGAGCTTCAATGAGAACTACTAAAGCTAATGTCTGCTGCGTATGAGCTGCTGTGCAATCCATTTTGGGATTACATAATTCTTCATGACTTGGTCAGATGCAGTGCACTGTAGTACTGCGTTGAAATGGTCACATGCACCATACTGCATTGATGAAGTTGCTAAAACTAAGATATGTCTATTTGCTTTATTGATTTTTATTACAATAACTTTGGGTTGGAGAGAGAATGGAGTAACTCTTAGTAGTGATGGAGAAAAATAGTAAAGGTAAGTTAGAAGATTTAACTAGTGGATATTCATGCTATCTCTGATCTTATGATTACAAACAAGAGCAGCTACACCACTCAGCTGAGAAGTGAGGCTCAACAACAACTTCATTATGAATATCACCGTGTTGCGGTCAGTGTCCCCTCAGTAGGAAGGCAGCTCATTCATTATTCATTCATTCACTGATTCATTCATCCACTCATTCATCTATCAATACAAAGTAAATGTTACAAACTATGATAGAAACAAATTTGGATGGATCATCATCCTCAAGATAGTTACATCTTGGCGGTGTAGACAGCCTATGAAGCAGCTCACATAGTATTATACAATATGTTCTTATAGGTAAATAAAGAGACACTGGTTTAAAACACGAAAGGTGCTTAGTTCCACTCAGAAGTAAAGTAACAAGTCAGGAAGTTTTAACACAGGTCTGGACTATTTGGTAACATTTCCCCAGATGGAAAGGTGAATATTCATTTGAGTCAATGGAATTATTTCCTATGTCAGTAAAGAAAATTGAGAAGGCATAATATATCTAGACAATAGAAATGATCCCATGTATCAATATCATTATGGGTGAATAGAGGATTAAACTGGCAAGACACTAATTTCTGTAAGTTATAAGCCAACCATACATAAAAGGCCAGAACACCAAAATAAAAACACTGGTCATGATCTAGAGAGAACTGGTGGTAACCAAAGTTTGATATATTTCTTAAATAAGTCTAAATAACCCTGATGAGATTAGGTTAAATTTGGGTCAGCATGAAACATGGCATGCTAGAGTCTAATGGGATCCTTATCTCCCTATAGCAAGGACCGAGGCATGAGATCAATAAAAGAAACTGTGGCCATGAAAAAATTAGTGTCTCAGTTGTGAATTGTCAGTTTCATTGATCTGTATACTTTATAAGTCATAATTTAAAAAAAATATTTTAGGAGGTACATTGAAATTTAAGTCAATCCCTTAGATTCCTGCCTTAACAATTTAAAATCCTGCTCGAAATGCAAGTTTAAAGTAAGACTAATAGCAACTCTGTCTGAACGGGCCAGGGAGATTGAATGGGTAAAGGCATTTGCCACCAAGACTGGCGACCTAAATTTAATCTCCAGGAGCCACATGTTGGAATGAGGGAATCTGTTTCTGGCAAGTTGTTTGACTAATACAAACATGTATAATACATTTATCCCTAGACAGACAGACAGACAGACAGGCAGACAGACAGACAGGCAGGCAGGCAGGCAGGCAGGCACACACACCACAGACACACAAACACACACACACACACACACACACACACACACACACCATGGACACAAATAAATGCAGTAAAAAGAGAGAAGTATATCTGTAAGCATAACATTTGTTATTCTTTAATGGTTTTGGATAATTTAAACATAATATAAATAACAGCAGAGCCATGTAGTTTGAGAATGGCATCCTTGTTAGTTCTTGAAGTTTAGACTTACATTGGAAGAGACTCTGTATGGAGGAGAACATTGGTAAATCCTGTTGGATTTCTCGAAGCTGTTGGGACATGGCTTTGTAGCATGCCGTTTCCCCCGCCCATCTGATCTACTTGCCATAGCACAAATATTATTGGTAGTGTTTTGGTCCTTGAAAAGTGGGTAGCATGCATGAGATACCAGTCTAAGAGAATAGGAATAAAGAAGATATTAGTTATGAAAATGTCATAGTATCTTGTCTATAATCAAGTTCACTGAACTAAACATTTGTGAAATTTGCTATTTATTCACCTGCATAGTTCTAAAATGTCAACCATCTACATACCACAGCGGCTTAATGATACTATAATCTTCTCTCCTTTTACTATTACATTCTCAATTTTGTAAAAGTCTTCTCCAACACATTTTAGGTAAACAGTGATATACTCGGCATGAAATTCTCTGAAGGTGAAAAGTATCCCATAATAATTTGTTTATTTGCTGATGGGATATCCTAAAAACTTAAGTTTTAGAATCAAGATCGATTTTTTTT
>JADRCD010207734.1:0-35664 GCA_019843815.1 Montemys delectorum
TGTGTGTGTGTGTGTGTGTGTGTGTGTGTGCGTGTGTGTGTGTACAAATCTTTTCCTTGTAGCTGTAAATGTTTCTTTCATGTCAGGCTTTCGCAATGGTTGAATCTAGTTCTACAGAACTGGAATAAGAGTGTGTCCAGTAATTTTTATGATTCCTGTCCTCAATGCTAGGTAAAAGTATCTTAACAATTGTATTCACAAGAACCCTAAATGAGTTATAAACCAGAAACTGGAAAGGGGACCTGGAATATCTTTGGCCTCTAGGAAGGCTAATGACTTGGTTTCCGATTCACTTTTCTGGACTAGCTGAGATTACCCAGAGGACTGCAAATATTATCGTGGTTGTGTCATGTGTGGCAGCTGGTGGGTTGACAGATCCTTCTCCCTCAGTTTTACTAAGACATCTACTTCATCTGGACAGTAAAACATAATCCTGGGTTATTTTAATGAGCTGGAATAAAAATTACTTTGACATGAGCCCCTGTCACATGATGGACATTGATCAGATGTTACACTTAAGACCAAACCCCACTTTTTAATAAGAAAACAAACAAACAGACAAACAAACTTAGTTTGATAAAAAAGCCATTCTGTGGCAAAGACCTCTGAAAATGGGATTGTACGTCCCCTTTTCTTTGCCTGGTCCCCATGTTTGCCAAGCTTCTTGTAAGGAAATGCTTCCTTGTATTTCACCTAAATCCCTGTGTGGAAGCTTAAGCCCACTGCTTCCTCTTATAGATGTAGTGAAGATGCAGTGCAGCTGCCACTACCAGATGGCTCTTAAACACACACACACACACACACACACACACACACACACACACACACACACTAACCTAGGGCTCGTTTAGACATAGTGAGCTTGCCTCTCCACAAGCAGAAGGAAGATGCTTCACCTCACATTCCCTTCTCCTTCTTAGGTTGCGTAGTACTCTTTTATTATGTCTTTGGAGCTGAAGCTCTCCACTTTCCTCTAATTATTTCCCTATGACCAATTTCCATAAGTGAAATTCCAAGGTCGAACAGAAAGCATGTTTT
Organism: Montemys delectorum; assembly: GCA_019843815.1. Taxonomy (NCBI): domain Eukaryota; kingdom Metazoa; phylum Chordata; class Mammalia; order Rodentia; family Muridae; genus Montemys; species Montemys delectorum. Next base: position 1,039 of record JADRCD010207734.1, read on the forward strand.
AAATATTTTTTCCTCACGCTGCCCACTTATTCTTGACAAACACTTGCTCTTTTGTGCATCTCCTGGCTGTGTGGGGGAGGAAGAGTTTTTGAACTCACATTCTTCTCTGTAAGGTGGGATGCTTTTTCAGATGTTGGCCATTTGTTCTGACACATGGACAAGAATTCTATTTACCCTTCTCTGGACCATGCTTGCATTGGTGTTTCTATTCTATGTAATAGCGGTTATTTTTATTTTAAGGAAATTAACCTTTACTTAGAGCATATTATCAGTACTGTTCTTCCAGCTGTTACTGGCTATTTAAGTCTAGTCATACTTGGAACGCACAGATGTTTTCCATCTTTATGTTGCTAAATTTATTAGTCGGCGGTCTGCGGCTGAATGGTTAACAAAGCTGTTTGCACCCATTTATGCCCTCTCTTTCTTTGTTAACATAAAGGAGTGAGGTCAGCTTGACTGGATAACATTTGGTCGCAGTACTCAAGGGAGTGCACATATTTTGGGGGAAAGGAGCCACCAATGTGAAAGCCATGTGCCTGGAGCTTTTCTCTATTGCCTGAGGTTAAGCATCAGGACTGATGTGTTTGAGGCAAAATGATACCAGGTGAGACCAATATGAAACGAATTTAGAGGAAAATATGGCTTAGATTATGTAAGTAGGGCCTTCAAGGTGTGTTGAACCCTTTGCCATGAGAGAAGGGAAACCATCGGAGTTTTAAGCAGGAGAGTTATGTGACCTAACTTTTACTGTAACAGAGAAATTCTTCATTTTTTTCCCATAGTATGTAAAAAAAAAATTGTCTTCAAATTATTTGTTGAAAACTATATTTTTCCAGACATAGAATTTCACTATAATGAAATATAATGTCTACATTATTAAATTCTTATGTATATTTGGATTTAATTTATGAATCTTTATTTTATGTATTTTAGTTTATTCTTACTTAAACATAACACTGTTAATGTACTATATTAATCTATATCTAAATACATTAATTTTCATTAAAATATACATGGATAGATTCCATTATTTTATTCTTCTCTCAAAATATTTGCCTCCTGTGCATTCATTTTCTCTCTATAAATTTCATGGTGATGATGTTTTAAAAAAAAATCTCACTGGCTCTTGGTTTTTATAAATTAGCCACATTGTGTTAAAGGTGAGTTAAAAGTCTCTGCTATGTATCTTTCAGTAACCCAGTCATTAATTCCTTTGGTAAGGTTGTATTACCTTTAAATATATAACTCCTTATATTTTAGGTGTATTCTATGCCTTGAAGATACTTTCATGTTTCTCTTACCCTGATTACAGTGATAGAAATCACATAATAAACCATTTTAGGGAGGACTCATGTTTTTCTGTTTCTTTGGCTGCTTGTCTTTATACACAGAAATATTCTTACCAGTTAGATGTAAGGGTCAACCATTCAAATGAACCAAAGAAAGCTTAGGACAAGATTAGGGGCTTGAAGTATCAAAGATATGAGGGATAGCTAACTATTAATCTTATTTAACCCAGACAGTCTGACTCAGCTCAACCTACCTATCAGGTTATGCCACTTCCATCCTCTTCTAGTTAGCTTCTTCTTAGTCCAGTGTGATATTTGCTTCTCCTTGTTTTCCCTTTAACTCCCACCATGAGAGAAAGCTGATTCTCATGCTTATAAAAACCGATGGCCAGAGCTGCAAAGTTCTTTTATATTAGTAGTAGGATCTCAGTCTATAACTTCAGGATAGGCCCTGTTCTTTTTTTATTTGACAGCTTCCTCTTGCTGATGCTTACAGTGTTGGCCTGGATGAGCCTCTGGTGTGTTTCTTGTCTACTTTCCTCCAAAAGGATTAATCTGTTTCTCTCAGGACCGGCCAGCTTTTTTCACTTTGGCATTGTCAAGTCTCATTATGGCTGCCCTCTTACTCCATTCTCATTCACTACAAGGTGTTACTGCACATAGCCACCCAAAGAGTGGTCACATCTTTCATGTATGAAGGCCAGTGGGTCTTCAGCAGTACATTTCATCCTGCTAGTGTATCTTTCTTGAATTCTGCTAGTCCAAATAAATGCCTAGTGCAATGATACTGATCTTACAGAGTCACTTCAAGTATTTCAGCTTTATGAAATCTTCTTTTTCTATCCAATAAGATGTGGTTAATCATGTAACTTTCTGTATCTGTCCCTCAATAAGGGTGGATTCTCCCTTGTATGATCCAACATGTACTTAAGGATGAGTTAGGTGCCAGAATAGGTGTTGAAAATACAAAATGGAGCAAGGCAGAGTAGCTGCAACCAGGGCTACCAAAGTAGGTGGAGGGGCATGTAAAGTAACTATGGACAAAAAATACAGCTATCAAGTAACTGTAAATTATTTTCTAGAAATCCTTGAAATGTACCCTATAAGGTTACTCCCTTCCCCTGGATAAAATCATGACTTTAAAAACTCACTCCCCCAAACCAGGAAAGGAAAAGAGGGCCATGAGGTGAGGATAGGGAGGCAAATAGCAGGATATAGGATATATAAAGGGGAAAATGAGAAAATGGGAAGTGGGGTTTAACTGGGGTGGGGGAGGGAGGTGGATACAGAAAGAAAAATCTGGATGAAAGGTGAATAATATAAAGCATGTTTTATAAGCCCTCACAGAAGTACATTAGTTTATATTTACTTAAAATTATTTAAAGTACATTAAGTATTTGTATGTGCGTGTGTGTACATACACTCCCATTCTCCTTAAATGAAGTCATGCTACTTGAGCTGACAAGGTTACACATAGTCTATGACAAGTATCATAGCCTATAGAGCAGAACCCTCCAGTTCCTGTCCAAAACCAAAAATATATCAAACCAAACCAAACCAACCAACCAACCAACCAACCACCAACAAAATATTAAAAAGTTCAATTTGAGTTGTTGGTTATTATAGTCTAAGTGATTCCCAGAATAATATGTACTGTTGCTGTTGCCTGATCTACAAAGTTCCAGGACAGTCAAGACTACACTGAGAAACCCTGTCTTGAAAACACAATAACAACAATAATAAAAAGGGCCCAGAAATGCTCTCTTATCTTAGTAATTAGGAGGACGGGACCATGAAGTGTCAACACATGCCTCTCCTTTCCAGCTGATGCATCTCCCACTGACATCCTGATTTGCCTGACTATGGAAGTTTAAGTCTTGGATGCATCTGTCTTCTCTTATTTGTGAAATTTTCTTGCTCTTCCAAGTGGTGGGGAAAAGGATAGGGGTAAAGAGAGGCTGGACCAAGTTGTTCCTTGCACTCTTCTTGTTGTTGTGTTGTATGTACATGGAGCTCTTCTCTGCCTGGTGGAGGCTCAGCAACAAAGCTTCCTGGTACAGGAACCTGCAGTTGTGTGAGACCTTCCTATTGTCATATAACTTCCCATCATTTCTCTCTTGATCATCATCATGGCTGAAGACTTCTCTGTCTAGTCGGGCTGATTATTCTCTGTTTCTCAGCTCTGGGGTATGGTAATACTACCACGTTATCTCTGGTAAAAACTCTGTACCTACATTGTGTCGTATATTAGGTCAGGACCTAAGGAAACCCTAGATAATGGTTTTTTCTCACACTTGGTCCTATCTGGCACAATGGACACTTCATTTTTTGCCTATATTCATCTTTCTCCCACCTCACCTTAACGATTGATTGATCCGTGAGAGACAATTCATCAGCAGTATGCTTTTACTCCTTCTTTACTATGCTTTCTGCAGTCCCTGTTCTTAGCCTTCCCTGTCTAGCAACAACAAAGGCACCAGTGTTCCAATATCACACAGTGTTCCAATATCACACAGTTGAGGATGGATATTCAATCTTTGAAGTTGTTTTTTAAAAACCAGCTTCTTGGCTAGAGACAGAGTACTATGTCCTTGCCCAGTTACTGTCTCCACGAACCTTTCTTAGTTTCCATCCTCACTTTCACCAGTTTCTCCTCTCTTGTGTGTGTTTTGAGAAAAATTTGTCGTGTAACCCAGACGGGCTTTGAGTTCACAATTTTCTGACTCAACCTCCCCAGGGGTGGGATTACAGATGTGCATCCACACATCTGGCTGGCTTCTGCTGAAGTTGTTCAAAGGTGTGCTGTCATCTCAGGGCCTGAAAATATAACTTCTTCCTATGTTAATCTGTTCAAAATCCCACTCTTATTTCATATGTCAGCATCTCATTAAGCACCTATTTATACAATTATATTGGAATTACACAATTATATTTGCTCGTCCCTCAGCTCCTCCTTTCTATGGTTGAGGGGAGATAATCTAGCTGCCATGTTGGGAAGAGGACATGCTTTATTCTTCTCTCCTGCCCGAGATGACCTGCTAATGGGAATTCTAGGGAAAGACTTGATGCGGACCCCATGGATGAATCGATAACTTTACACTATCAAAAAGAGATGTGGACTGGATTACCTGAACCATGAGGTCACAGTTTCATTCCATCTGAGGTCACTTACATCAATGTAGGGTTGTAAAAAAAACTGAGCAACAGCAACACTAACAGGTTCTGATTGTTCAACAACCAAAAACTCAATTCAAAATCTAATTTTTAATCCAAGGTGTATCTGGCAATGCTCATTCTTATTGGTTCTCATGGCTTCACTTCAGCCTAGGTTTTAAAAACACAACATGTGCATTTTATATACACATGCCATCATGCCACACAATGCCAATGAGTGCTGCCTGCAGCACCATGGCTTAGATTCAGGTCTGATGTATGTTATAAATTACAGCGTTTTTACTGCACATATAAAGTTTCTCCATGATACAGCATAATGGTTTAATTATGGAAAACTAAGGCTTTTTAATATGTGGCTGATCACCACTCCACAGCATGGAATCATTAGCACCACATTAGAATATCTTGAAATTATATTATGTTGGAATGTTTGCTTTTTGAAAAGTTGCTGTTTGAATTGTGAACTTGTTTTTATAAAAAATTATTAGGTGAATTTTTGGTTTTGGATTATGACACAATTTGCAACAACTTTTGAAATGGTCCTAAATATGTGTCTACCATCTTGTATTATGTATTTACTCAATATGTATTTATTTAAGGAAGATTTTCAACATTGATGATACAATGAAAATATCAACACATTTCAAAAACTGCTGAAGATATCCTATATCTTCAAATATTGAATATTCAGCCAAGATTTACTTCTTTATATAAAAGCAAACAAGCATGTACATTTCATTAGTATGCAAACCTATCTTTATATTTAATAAATTGAAAAATTACATGAATGCCAAATAACTGTTTAACATAAAATTCTTATGATCTTTATCAGTGTATTTGTAAACTTATTTTATAAAAGTATATATTCTGAGGCATCTAAAAGTTTCTGGGGATAAAAATGGGCAAATATTAAGGCTCTCTAACTTGGATGCCCCTTTTCCTCTTAGAATGACACATCCTTTAAATCCCCCAGAGAGAGACTCTCCCAGGACAGCACTGGGACTTTCCACCTTAATGGGTAGGAAGTCCTACTGTGCTCTGTAGTTGTCTGACTGTGTGCTGTACTTATTACTGAATAGCTTTCCCTGACCTTTGTACTTGGCTTCTGTCTTTGTGCTTAGACTTTTGCCTGCCTGGAAGAAATGTTAATGGGCTTCAGAAACCAAACCTTTTACATTGTAAAGTATGATCTGAGTTTGAGTGAGCAAGAAAAAAAAAACCTACTTTTTTGCAGCATAATTCAGCATCTTTCACAATGGAGTGAAATAAACAGAGAATTTGTTGACATTTCCTTTAGTCGTAAGTGCTCTTTGAGGAGGGTAATTAAAGTGCAGAACTTAATTCAGAATGGGAAGCACAGTAATGGGAACATTAGGTCTGTAACCAATGGGCAAAAAAGGTGGAGGCGGTCCAGACTGAGAGTTCAACTGGAAAAAAAAAAAAAAACACAGGCAGAGGAGGAATGTACATCAGAGGGACTGTATGCCCCCTTGCCCCACCAGGAGCTCAAAGAGAAAGCACACAGGGAACATAATGGGAATGGGCAAGTGATGGCAAGTGTTATTAAGACAGTTTTCTCTAGGATTGTTAAAGATACTTAAATTCTTACACAAAAAGCTTAGAGGCAACATAGGTGAAGGCAGGGCAAAGAGAATAAAAAGCTTGGGAAAACATGTGAGAACAGAGAAATGTCTGAGTGCTAATGGATGGGAAAGGGCTCTACATCAAGCTGGGGGTGGGGTGGGCTCTGGGAGAGTTGAATGTGTTTAAGTCCTCTCAGTCTGGATTTATGGGAAGAGGAATGGATTTGATCAATCATGCTCATCTCTCAGCCACGATGGGAAGTCCATAGAGAAGAAGTTGGGCATGCAGATCTTCCTTTCTAAGTCCACTCTGGGTGGTTGGTAAGCATATTCATATATCAAGTTGCTACTGTGTCCAGTGAGTAACCACTCATACTGAGGAGAACTCCACGAATCTGGATCTCACTTCCCCATGTTTGAAAGTGCATTTCAGAGAAGGTAAGAAATCTTCCCTGCTTTCCAAGGGTATGACTAAAACCACCACTACCTAATGTTCTGAGTACGGTCAGATGGCCAGCTTTGTCTTGCTCATCTCCAAAAGCAAAGCCCAGGAAAACACTGGAGACATAATACACTTAAAAATCAGTTCTCTAGACTACCAATAAACTGTCTGGTGGAGGAAGTGAGCATTCCTTAGGACCTGACTTAATTGTAAGAGATACAAAGATAATATGCATGAAATTGCTAAACATGTAAGCAGTTATTTCTCCATAGTGAAACCTGTGGTTTTGGATGTCAGGGGAAGGCCGATGAAAGAGACACTTGTAGGGGGATCTTGTTAGGATCCAAACAAGATCTCTGTTCATGGCCGCCATGTTTCTATTCTAATGCATTGCTTCTAGTCGGGGCCTTTGGGTTGCTGTCACCCTTCAAAGGGCACAAATCACACTCTTCTGTGTCATCTGTATTTTTCTCTAAGAGACTTCTGAAAAGTTTAGCTGTAGTGGAAACCACACTCAAAGTTTTTAGTTAACTACTACAACTTTAAAAAGTAAGTGAGAAGGACCCCAGAAAAATAAACTCAGGAATATGCTAACCCTCTTCAGTCACAGTCAACTAGCTACTCTCTGGTCTGACTGAACCTCTCTCCTGCAAGTTATTCCTACTGAGTGGAGATCTTTGTGTAATCCATTCCTAATGATCACTAGGTTTACTTCAGACTCTACCTCTTACCAGAGGTCTTGTGTGCCTACACTTCATTATATTTTATTCTTCTACCTCTTTTTCTTTGCTTTTACTTTTCCATTTTTTTTTTTTTTTTTTTTTAAAAATAACTGGCCGGGCAGTAGTGGAGCACGCCTTTAATCCCAGCACTTGGCAGGCAGAGGAAGGCGGATTTCTGAGTTCAACGCCAGCCTGGTCTACAGAGGGAGTTCCAGGACAGCCAGGGCTATACAGAGAAACCCTGTCTCGAAAAAACCCAAAATAAATAAATAAATAAATAAATAACCTTATTAAACTTCTTATTTTATATTTTAAAAGGTTGTATGTTTAAAAGTTAGGTGTGTTGGGTACATGCCTGGATTCCCAGTACATGAAGGCAGAGGCAGGAGAATTGTTGTGGGTTTTAGGCCAGTCTGGACTGCATACTAGGTTAGAGAAAGACACAGTCTCAAACAAAATGCCCAAACAACAAAACATCCAGCAACAATAACACTCTCTGCCCAACAATAACTCAAGAAGTGTCATCTCAAATGACCCATGTAGGTGCTGCTTCTGGTCATACTCTGTGGGCTCATTGGGTAGAAATGGTGTTTACTGTGAACGCCATTTACTTTTTTTTTTAAAAGATGTTTTCTTTATTTACATGTCATACAATATCTCCTTTCCCAGGTTCCCCTCCAAAAAAAATAAAAATAAAAATAAATAAAATAAACAAAAACAAAACCACATGCCTTTTCTGCCCCCCTCCCCCCTGCTCACCACCTCAGCCTCTCCTGCTTACTGGCCCTGTGAAGGTTCTATGCCCGAGTGTAGGGGAATGCCATTTACTTTTATGACAAGGCTGCCTTAACTAGAGTTCCTATTGCTTGATAAAACATTATGACGAAAAATAACTTGGTGAGAAGGGCGCTGTTTTCACTTGCATGTCGAGGCAGCAATGCATCACTGTGAGAAGTCAAGGCAGAAACTCAAACAGGGCAAGATTCTGAAAACAAGAGCTGATGTAGAGGCCATGGAGGGGTGCTGCTTTCTGGCTTGCTCAGCCTGCATTCTTATAGCACCTAGGACAATCAGCCCAATGGTGACACCACCCATAGTGAGCTGGGTCCTGCAGCATGAATAATCAACTGACAAAATGCACCACAAGCTTGCTCACGGGCCATCTGGTGGAAGCATTTTCCCAACTGAGGTTCCTCTTTCTAAAATGATGGCAGCTGTGTCAAGTTGATGTAAAACTACCACCGTAGTAATTTGGCAGTGATTGTTACCAAGGAAGTGGTTAAAGCTACTCTGCCTGTCTCTCTTTCAAAATGGTGAAAACCTGAGGATGTAGATGTGGGAAAGGTTCATGTTCCTGCTGTATTAGGATGGCAAAGATAGATCCACGTGTTGGATGTGATATGTAGTTAATTAATCAGAGATGATCATGTAAACAAAAAGTACTAGGATATTCATATATGTGTATGTATACGTGCTAAGCAAAACTGTAAACAAATTTAAAAATTAGCCAGAAGTCAAATTTAGGAGGAGACAACTATTTTCTCCCGTCAAGGTAATGGAAGAAGGCTATAACATGACCAACACTGAAATATGTACAAGGTGTGTGGCTCACATAAATCTAATTTTGATCTATGTGCTTGGTTACAAGACGCTCTCCATTTTGGAAGATTGTTGCAATCTTCTTGGTGGGTAAGGAATATATATTTCCTGCACATTGATTCAGTATTCCTCACAGCAGTTTGGAATAAATGGAAACTTGGTTGACATCTCTTCGGGCAGAGGTAGCACTGTTTGTACTAACACTCTTCGCTTCTGCAGCTGAGTTCTCCCTTGGAAAGGCTTGTAGACGGTTCTGCTTTGCCTTTTCAAAGGCACTTCCCTGTACCTACCTTTAAAAGCATGGCTCAGCCTGGGAAGACCTAGGGCCATCGCTGAGGCTTAGAGGGTTCAACCTCAGTTAGACAAGCACCAGGCAAGGCTGAAGGAAGCCGAGGAGACAACCGGCAGCTCCACCAAAGCCCTCGCATATATGACTCAATTTCTGGCAGCCACAACCTCAAAGCTCCTCGTGGGGCAGCTTCATAATTAAATGTTAAAATGAAAGTGTGTTTCTATGAAGGAGCACACACTGCTTTCCAGAGCCTAATTTAATATTCATCTTCGGAGCTCACAGCTTAGTTGAAAATTCAACCTTAAGATTCTGCACACTTAGGCAGGTAGGATGTGATTAAGAGGATGCCTTGCTTTCTAGACACTGAAATCCAGTGCTCTTCATTGGCACAGATGTAGTTTATGGATAGTGACATCTGAATCTGTGGCTTTTCTCCATGCCGATACCACATGGGGGAATCACCACGCCGAGATGGGGACCGAGGTGAAACACGTTAGTAGTTGAAAGTTCTCCAGGACTTTAGGGTGGTGATGTTAGGTTTTGCACACCACCCCAGCCCCAGTGTGAAGGAGGCACCACTGCCAAGACTCTGTGCGATGACAATATCCATTTATGGTTGACTGACCAATAGCCTAGGGGAGGGGTGGAAATAGTGACTTCACGGGAAAAAGAAACAGCAAGTTAAAGCACAGAAATGAAGCCAAGAGCCCGAAACACATAGAAACAATAACCCAATCCGTGCAGATCACAGAGGTTGGGGCCTGCCATTTAAGGTGTCAGTCCTATTGTTGATGCTATGTGACTTAGGACAAGATGCTCCTCCTGGTCTTAGTTTCCCTTTGGGGATGCATTTATATGATTCACGGAATGTTTTGTAATTCCAACATCCTCGAGTTCCATTTTCTCATTTTAGTTTTTGCGATGTTGCTTGATTTTATTACAGCAAAATACAAACATGTTTTATTTTTTGCAGCACTGTAATGGATTAGCAAGTGATTTAGTTTTGAAGGTACCCAAAGTCTTTACATTTATAAATTCTGCAACCTACCCCACAAAAAATCTACACACGGGTCTCTGAACCAGCTTAACTAGACAAAGCAGAGGAAGTCCCGACACAGCCTGCAAGGGGAAAGCCTTTCCTATGCAAAATTCCAGACTGAGTTGTTTAATACTTACAGGGCCTTTTCAAGGCTTCTTCCTGAATATGCTAATGGAAATAGGATGCTTTCTCTTGACTATTAAAACTACTGGTGAACAGCTATGAGTGTAACCCCAAAATGCCTGTGAAAATCTCATTTCCATTACCTGCTGAGACACAATGTGGAAAAGCTAACCAAATAAAATTCAATTATTATATCCAAGACTTTTAAATTAGTAAAATAAAAGGCATTTTTGAGGTGTCAGCTAAGAATTCATGCACATGTATGCAGCCATGCCTTCTGTGGGAGGAGGGGCTCTGAATTTTTCCTAATGAGAGACATTAATGTGCAGATAAAACTCTGAGCTGGAACACAGGTTGCTTGCATTGTAGCTGGATTCAACTATGCTTTACTCCATTACTTTCAGCACTCTCTGCTCCTGGGTTTCTGTCTGTCTCCACATCTGGTAAAATGGAGAAGCAGCTGGAAGTGCTGTTTAATGGTAGAGCAGTTGCCCAGTATTCATAAGGAACTGGTTTAACCCCACTACCTCAAAACATTAAAAGTTTCAAGTTTTGTCTATGATCTTGTATGATCTTTATTTAAAAGTAAATATCTCTTTTTATTTAATTTTTTATTTTAATTTTGTTATTTTAATGATTGAGTATATGTATACGAATGCATACGTCACTGCCAGGTCCTGATCTTACTCCTTAACCATGTGGAACCTGGGCATCAACTCAGGTTGTCAGGTTAGTGGTGTTGTGTTTTACAAAAAAAAAAAAAAAAAGCCAGGGATATGTTTGGTGGAGGTGCTATATAGTTTGGGGAAAGAGTACTTCTGTGGGCCCATGCTGGGGCATCCCTTTTCCCTAAGGTATAGTATAGAATAGAGTTTATTTAAGGCAAAGGGAGGGAAGTGTGTGTGTGTGTGTGTGAGGGAGAGAGAGAGAGAGAGAGAGTAGAGGCCTGCCATGAGCACATGAAGAGAGAGGGAGAGGGGAATGGGAAGAGAGGGGGAAAGAGCATAAGGGGCAAGAGCAAGAGAAGAGAGCAAGAGAGTAAGGAGGGGGCAAATGGCTTCTTTATAGTGGCTGTTGCCAGTTATCTATAGATGAAATGCCAACAAGGGGTTGGCTCCTTTCCTCTCCTGTTGATTTGTCTCATCAGCATTAGCCTCAGTTTTTAGGTTCTCAGCTCACTGAGATTGCATATACCTTGGAATCCCACCATTACGCCTAAGGCCAGATAAAAATAGAGGTTCAGCAAATCCTTTCTATAAACCCAGCAACAGTCTTGGAGAAGGATATAGATGTTCCTCAAAATTTATCATTCAGGAGCTCTTGGACAAGCCTCCATTCTTGAAGAAGCCTGGGATGCTGTTTGTAGAACACAGGACACCTCGGATGCTTACAAAATTGTCTCATTTGCTAGGTGACTCTTTTGAGATGCAGAGCCCAGATCATGTGGAAGGCAATGAGAGCAGCTTATATAGAGGCTTCCTGGATTTCACTCTTGCTTGGCTGAGCCCTGCGGCTTCTGGGTCATTCCTCCCCTAGGGAGAGGCACAGCAGCTGTGAAGACTGTAGAAGATGGCAGCTTTGAAGATGAGGGTGATTCTTGAGGTAGGAGCACTACTGGAGGAAGTATAGAAAGGGGTTTCTGCAGACTTCCCCTGTTCTTTGAAGCCCCTAGAGTATATTTAGAATATGTCATAGACTTATGACACTATTCTTATTTAGTCAACATCTCCTATTCCATTTGACAGTAGAAATATGTTTGTTTGCACTCATATTGAATATGGTCTTTTGGGTACGTCTGTGCTTTCTGAAATGAGAGCCAATAAATTCCAAGGGCACAACCATGAGATTAGAAGTTTATGCACATAATTTCTCTCGGCTCACATAATTTCTCTCTATATGGCAAAGTACAAGGAGTTCCATATAATTCATGAGGCTCATGGCTTTTCTTGTGGGAATGTAAAATTTACCTGAACCACTTATTTTTTAAGAGATGAAATATATAGAGTTAGACTTACCTGGTGTGTTTTTTGTTTTTGCTTTTGTTTTTTTTACTCTGTGGAAAATTAGCTTCCTGTTAATTGCATGTGCACTCTCAAAGCTCTTTACAGAATCTTTCATAAGTGATATTAATAGTAATGGTAGATTTTTTTATTAATAATGCATAATAACAATAGCTCTCATTAAAACAACATCAGTTAAGTGATTAGAGAAATGGTTAGAGTTGTGGTTAGAGAATGGGCCTGTAGACATCAGTCCTGCTGAAGTCATTTATTTTTTCCTTATCAAATAGAGACAATGATAATGAGCGATTACGAGCTTAATAAAATTCTGCCCTAATTGTGTAACTGCACACTGGGGGTTTTGTTTGTGGGAATGTCCTTGGTGGTATCTTACGATGTGATGTGGTTTCCCCAGAAGAAGGAACAGAAAACAAAGGGTCATTTGCAAGCTGCTCCTGAACGAGTCCAGCTTTCTTCTTGCTTCCTGGGCTACAGTCACCATCGGGAGTGGAAAGGAGCACACTTCTGACTTCCAACCCCAGCTTTGTTATACACTTCCAATGGCTTTGAGGCTTGGCTTCTCAACCGTGTCAAGTAAGGATTCCATGGACTTGGTAGATATTTTCACTAACTGGTGTTCTACCAGGTGCCCTCTGAGCACCTTTGTGCAGAGGATCTCCTTTCCTGGGTTTTTACCCTGCTTCCCTTCTGCTTATGCATCTTCGCAGGCACCGGAAGGCCACTTATGGCCGCACAAGTTTAGAGTACTGCCACTCCAACCAATTCTCTGCTCACTCTTTCTACCCACCCCCAGACAACTGAGGATAAGCAAGATTAATGAGTTCATCATAAGAAGCCGGATGCTGGGAAAGCCAGGCCAGCTCTTGATGCTCTCTCCCCTGTTCCTTTCCACGTTATATACAAGCATGTATTCAAGTAGGTGTGAAGCAGTATATTCAGTACAGATGTTAAAATTCTACAATGATCAATACAAGGTAGAGGGCCATGATGAGAAACAATGTAAGAAAAGCATGGCAGAAAGTTGACTGAAGTCATGATGAAAATTTTAAGCACTGAACTTGCAGAAAGACAAAGCAAAGTTGGGAGCAGTAAAATTATTCAAGGAGACGAAGCCTCCTGAAGATCTAAACCTTAACTCTTAGGGAAGAAAATTGCGTGTGTGTGTGTGTGTGTGTGTGTGTGTAATATGTATAACATATATGCATATGTACTATATGCACATAGAGTCACATTTTCTAGATGTATAAATTAGAAAGTTAATATCAACACAGTCTTCTAAAAAGTGAAATTCAGACTTTATATAGCTTTGTCAAAAAACGTATTAAGCAATAATAAAATATGAGCTGACTTAATTTATTCTGAGGCCCTCGGGAAATCTGCAGTTTCCAAGTGAGTGCGATCTTCACCCCCAACCAAGTGTTTAGGCAGCAGGCCGACCTGGCCGGGAAGCAGCAGAATAAATAATACTGCTCTGTATTTGCTCTGGCTTGCCATGTATATTTTCCCATTCCTGGACTCTGTGCCCTTTGCCCAGTCTTCTATCCCTGACTTCTGGTATTTGGAATGGAGACTCATAAATGGAGATAAGAGACTTGAAATTATGCTCCAGAATCTCTTCATCTGTGGTTAAGTTTTAGCTGTCATGTATAACTTCCCTTAGAAGGAGAATGCACATATTGTCTCTCAAAAATATTTGAAAGGAAGCTTCATTAATCACTACATGGCCACTTCTTAGCCTTAGTCCCAAAGGTCTGGTAAGCTTTAAAACCCTAGTGACACCTGCTGGGCAGACCTCTGCTCCTGCTGCACAGGTCCCTCATCCTGCATCTTCCTTCACCTACAAAACTGCTGGCCAGGAGGTGGGGAGCAGCTGCGGCCCCCTCAGTGTCCAGTGAGTCTGCTTTCTACAGATGCCCCTCGCCTGAGCAGCCTATTCTCACGGGCCCTGAGTTCCTCTGCCCAGGAATCCAATAAGGAGCTCCAAAGCAAAGCGTGGAGAAGAGTGCTGGGGGAAGAAGGAAGGGAGAAGGAGAGGGAATGGGAGAGGGAGAGGGAGGAAGAGGGAGAGGAAGAAAGAGAAAGGGGCAGAGACACTGACAGAGAAAAGGAAAGGCAGAGTGAGACAGAGAAAAATTCAACATTCGCCTCCCCCCCAAGCCCAGCCCTAAGTTACTAAACTGCTTTATTGTCTGTAAACTCTGAGGTGAACGATGCCATTCAGCCGTATGTTTTGTTCAAGCACAAACCAAATTATGCTATACTTGCATATATCTGAACATATTGGTTTATCTTACATAGAGTTTAATTGATGCAAACTTGAACTTCAGTATGTTAGATTTTCAGGGAAAACACCATCCTGCAATTCAGAGCGTTATGTTTTTCTTTGAACAAAGAGGGGGAAAAAAAGGAGCAAGGCAATTAAACCCCTGCTTTCTTTACTTCATCCACACTCTCCAAGCACTACAGAAATCATGTTTAACCTCTTGGAGGGTGACCTCTTCGGTCCTTTCCTGTCCAATGGCAAAATTCCCCTCTGAGCCAACATCTGCATCCTTGGACAGATGTACTTGTGTGCAAAGTCCATGTTAGCTGATCAAGCATGGCTTTGTTTGCACTTATTCATTGCTCACCCAGCACTGTGTAAGTGGTTTTGCATATTAACTAAGTGCACAGTAACCTTTCTTTACCTCCTTAGAGCTCCACCCCCTCCCACCCGCCGGGGAAATCAACACTGTTACTCGCCTAGGAAGCTGCCAAGAGGTTGCCATGGCAACTGTTCAGCTTTCAGCAGCTACTTTTCTGGTTTGGAAGGGGGTGAGGAGGGGGGAAAACCCACACACTCAACAAACTGAGGAGAACTAGGCAGGTTTCTGATCAGAGTTCAGATAAAGAAGGTCACAGTAATTTGTGGCCACTGACTAAAATAACCCCGTGGATGGGAGAGTTACCACATAAGAAGCAAACTAAAAAGGTAAGCACAAGAAAAAGGCAGTAATTAAGTTATTCTGTGGTGGTCACAAGCTGAAGCATTTCGGATTTTATCAGCCTATGTCATCTAAGATGTTATCTCATGGGTCTTTTTGTTTTCATCCTGAGCCAAACAAAGATGATTTTTATGGGATTCCAAATGTCAGTGAGGCAGTGCAGGAGGGTAAGCCAGCCCCAGAAGGGGGGATGTTCACATCTGAAAGTCATTTTCCCCAACTTCCTTTAACCCAGGAACAATGCTGCTCTCAGGCACAAGGAGCTGGAACCAGGTGCAGTGCCAGGTCAAAAGGCAGCCTGCAGCTCCTCGCAGCGGGGTGGCTGGCTAGGTGTGCCCGGAAATGGTCTGATTTCAAAGGAAGACCTGGATAGGCTGGAAAGGGGAAATGGAAGTTAAGAAACCTAATGCCAGTGGGTTGTAGAGACACCCAAAGCTCTGCTAATCAATCTAGACTCCAGTATTGTCAGAAGAAAGTAGCTAATTGCTCAACACGACTCTTGGAGGCAGAGAGCTGCAGGGTGGGGCAGAGTGGGGCAGGGTGGGACTCTGAACTCTGGAGTGGAAGGACTTGGAACCTGTCTTGCCGCCTTTCTGCTCCACTGTCTGCCCATCTGACTGTCTGTCCGTCTGTCCATCTGTCTGCCTGTCAGCAGCACTTGCTTTCCACTGGCCAACAAATTTCCCAGCATCCTTAGTATTCAACTTTCTTCTGTATTATTGAGCCCCTTTAAGAAACAACCTAGGAACACATTCTGCAGTAGCCGTCAGCACACAGGCTACTTTCTGAATTTTGGATGTGTTCTTCAGAACCCAGTCACAGCTACAGCATCCAGATACATTTAAAGGAGCTAATAATAACACAGAAACAAAACAAGATAAAATAAACACACACACACACACACACACACACACACATATGGGGCTGGGTTGTGAGTAAATAGAAATGAGCCCCAATGCCCAGTGCTGTCTCTAACACGTGTTTTCTTTAATGTTTTACTCAATTTTTATTATCTTTTTTCATGAGTCTTCATGGAGTAGTGAAACAACACTGTACTCTCGGGTTCCAACACCTGTTAAAGGATGTATCCTTCAATACTGCTGTAAGGTATCACCCTTTCATTGAACGATGATAGATAAGTCTTGGCATGAGCCAATTTGTGCTCTGACCTAAAATCCAGCTACCTTTGCCAAACTGCCACTCTCTGTGATGCTGCTCACTTGCATTTCTGATTTGACTTTGACAAGCAGAGAAGAGTTGGGGGTAAGGAAAGAGGTGGTGGGCAAGCCCGTGAAAGAGATGTCTATAAACATTGAAGACATGCAATGACTGAAGCCAATGTTCTTCAAGGTGGAGTTCAGACGTATACACAGTGTGTAAGATGACGGACCTTCACAGGTGACAAGGGACAAGGAGACAGGAGTGTGAAGAGGTCCAAATAAAAGGGCCGGGGACCCATAGCCATTTATTCCGGCCAAGCTGCGCAAAGTTCTTAAGACTGAGAAGGGCAATTGGTAAGGTCAAGAACCTCACCTTGAGGCTGGACATTTCCCTGTGAAGCTGGAGGAAAGTTCTGAGTGAAAGAGCGAGCAGAGTCTCCACTACGTCACCGATGTCGCTAGCGGGCCCCGACTTACATAACTGTCACAGGGTACAGAATGACAGTTCCTCAGCCTACAGTAAATGTGATTAAATTATCTCATCAGCCTCATTCTCCTGAGGATTTCTACAATTTCAGAAACCCATCTGTTAATATGACCTGTCTGCTAGACCCCCACACGGCGCAGGACAGGGATATTAGTATTCAAAGACATTGCTCCCTCCAGTGATCTGTTGGAGGCCTACCAACTCTCTCTGCAGCCAGTTGAGGCTGGGAAGGAGACATGGAGAAATAACAGGGAAGGAACGAGAGCAAGCAAAGAGAATATTCAGAAATTTGTTTGTAACTCGGGCGCAGATTCCTTCAGCTGACCTGATCTAATTCCAGCAGCGACTCTCTCTGAAGCCCTGTCACAGCTGAATTTATTTTTATTTTGCCTGCTCAGAGGCAGTGTACGGTGAAGGCAAGAGCACATCACCTTCAGGGAGAGTACTGCAGAGTGTATTACTCACCCCGCCCCCACCGTGTGGAAAGGTTAATTTGAATAAGGCTGCTGCTTCCACAAATAGAACAGTAACGGCACACAGAGGGACGGCCAATGAGAGCGGCTCTCAGTGATGTCATACTTATACCTGCTTCTTATTATTTGCTGAGTGGTAACAATGTGTGCCTTTAATCTTAGGTTTCATTGGTTAAGAGCCCTGCCATTCTAAGTACTTCTGGAGAGTTTTAGGCACTGCAGTTTCTTTACATAGTCAGATTTTTTTTCTCCCCCTTTTAGTTTTTGTACCTCCATAAACTGCTGGAAAGTGAACATTGTAAACATTTGTTCTGAAAACAAATATAGCGGGACTTTATAGTTCAGGCCCTGTCTACCAGGGTTCATGATACTTAGTCCGTCTAACAAGTCAGGGACAGTGTGAGAAAGGATGCTTCATTGATCGCATCCACCGGAAGAGTGCCTTGCCTTCGTTAGTACTGTCCCTCTGATTTAAGGGAAACCAAACAAACTTAGGTTATTTGGCAAAGCAGTCTTTCACGGAGCAGGGCTTTGTTAAAAGCCCTAGATCTAAGCTTTCTTACTGTGTAGGACCGATGCCATTGGAGAAAGGGAGACCTGTCTTAAGAAGGTAGATTAGTTATCCACGAGGTGGGCATTAACCAGCCACTAAAGGAAGGAGAGGAACATTGAGTCAGCAGGAGACACAAATGGGACTGGGAGGTCAGAGGTAAATGCTAATAGTCAAAAGCCATGCAGTGTGTGATGGAGAGGGCTCGGGGCAATCCTCACCAGGCAAAGTCAGAGACTCAAAGAACCAAAGACAAAGTCGAGCTGTTCACACTTAGCTAGCAAAGCGGAACACAGACACGGAGGTTAGTCCGTGGCCCTGCCAAGACAGCATATTAAATGCTCCAGTGAGGAGGGCAGGCCATTAAAGGACCAGTTAGCCTCTACTAGGCACAAAGGAGAAGCAAGGAGTTCGTGGGGAGGGAGCGGATGCCTGAATATGTCTGCAGCAGACATTCCCGACTAGGACTGAATGTGTGTATTTCCAGAGACACGTTGGGAAAAAAAAAACAAAACAAAAACAAAAAACAAAACAGGTGCACAAATTAGCAAGAATGATTCAAGTGAGGGAGAACTAGAAAATATCAAGTGTTTTGACTGGGTTTGACGTCCTGAGGGCTTGTATGTTTGAATACTTGGTCCCCAAATATTGCTGTTTGGGGAGACTGTCAATCCTTTAGGATGCGGAGTCCAGCTGGTAGACATAGGCTAATAAACATAGGTCTGTAAAGAGTGTGTTTGCCTCTGTTTTTAATCTGGCTCTGTATCCAAGCGTGCTGTGGGAGTACCACAGTCTCTTTGCACTGATAGAGCGGCCTCACCGACAGACCTTCCCTGCCATCTGAAGCGAGGAGTCAGCGTGAAGATGTGCTTCCTTAAGCTGCCTTTCTCAAGTATTTTGTTTCCGTGACAAGAGAAGTAACTAGCATGCAAAGCATTTGGACCATCTCCATCTCAGACAAGCAGCTAACATGAATGAGTGTTGAAACTGAAGGGTCTTTATACGTGCACACTACTGCTCACTGTCTTCAGAGGCTGACGAGAGGTTGTCTAGATGGCACAAAAGTTAGATTTCTCATCTCCAATACAGCCCCTACACTTATAGCTCAGGAAATATTACAGGAAAAGTGGCAGAAGGATCTCAAGAATCAGATCGTGATGTCTGCTTTGTGGTTGTGTCATATATATATATATATATATATATATATATATATATATATATATACACATGCTTGCCTAAATGAGATATGTACAAAGGAGAACATCCATTGACATTCAGATCTAGATGGGGAACTCTTACAAGCTCTGTCCTTAGCTGAAGTGTTTGTTACTAATGGCTCCTGAGCGAGGAAGCTCGAGTCTTCTCTAGAGACAAGCCTCTGGATAGAGTATCTAATCATAAGTGTTAGTCCTAAACACGTGCACACAGGAGTGATACCAAATGGATGCAGACTGTATTACACACACACACACACACACACACACCCCACCACCACCAACAACAACAACCACAACAGCAACCCTGGCAACACCAGAAGCAGCACTGTTGCAGAATCCATGCATTTGAGAAAGATTTCTGAGGAATCATGGGAAGTTGGATAGTTGGAGGAGGAGGAGCCAGGAAGTAATGTAAATAAAGTTCTCATGTATGTTATTCTCAAGACAAAAAAACCCTTTATTATTTTCTTATACCATAAATAAACACATGTATGAACACTGCATTGAGGCCATTGCTCTGATGGGAGTATGAACATGGAATAAACACTGAAATTTTTCAATATTTTCACCATGAAGTCATACTGAATTTTGTCAAACACCTTTTCTTGATGTGTTGTTGAAATTGTTCTATAATTTTTGTCCTTAATCCTATTTATGTGGTGCGCTATATAAATAACTACAAAAATTAAACATATACACACATATACAGAGAGAGAGAGAGAGAGAGAGAGAGAGAGAGATCTTGCCAAACAAGAAATAAGCTACTTACCTAACAAAGGAGTTCTTAAAAGAAGAAACACAAATGACCAATAAATCTTTAAAAACATATTCAACATCCTGAGCCACCAGGAAAGTGGAAATTAAAACTGCTTTGGGATTCCATCTCATTCTCATCAGAATATCTAAGATAAAAAAGATGCAATTGAACACAAATGGTGGTAAAGATAGAAGGAAAGAAGAAGAGTTATTTCCTGTTACTAACAAGATGAAGTGTTGGGGAATTATGGAAATCAGTATAGTGGTTCCTCACAAAACTAAAAATAGAACAGCCATGTGACCCAGCTGTTCCACTCCTGGGCACATACCCAAAGGAATCTACATCCCACAGCAGAAATATTTACACCCATGCTTGTCGCTGCTGTATTCATGGTAGCCAGGAAGCAGAATCAACTCAGATTTCCATGGATAAAGAGGTAATAAAAAAGCAATACACATGGACCTTTATTTAGTGATTAACGAAAGTAAAATTATGAAAGTTTCAGGGAAGTGATTGTATCTGGAAATTACTCGGATCTAGAAAGACAAATATATTATGCTGTCTCTCATATGCAGGTGCTAGCTTTTAATTTTTTAAATATGTGTATAACTGGGTTCGGTAGTGCCTGCCTTTAATCCCAGCATTCGAAAGGCAGAGACAGATGGAGCTCTACGAGTTTGACACAAGCCTGATCTATATAGTGAATTCCAAGTCAACAAAGGCTATATAGAGTGAACCTATGTCAAAAAGCAAAAACCAAAAAAACAACAAATAAACACAAATACATGCATATGTGGGTGTGACTTTGTATATGTCACGAACTAGACCCAGGCAGGGGAGAGAAATTAGAATAGGCATGCTATGAAAGCAGAAAGTAGACTTCAGGAGGTGGTAGTGCACACATGAGGGGATTGGGGGATGGAGGTGAGGGATGGGGAAGGAAGAGGAATCAAAGCATGCCTTGACAATATCTATGACTCTAGTATAGACCATTTAGGAATAAACAAGTAAAACAAATTTAAAGCTTGTGAATTTTACTTTTGGTAAAGATTGGAGGATTAAATCCTACCGTTCTGTTAAATTTAGAAGACCCTGGAGTCTCATAGTGTTTTCAGCAGTGAAGTGCCTGTACTTTTTGACTTGAGAGTGCTGCCTACAGTAACATCATGAAAGTGAATGTAGTGGTTTCATGTGAGACAGGCTTGCACTTGTACCCCACTTTCAGCACCTAGTTACCAATTTAACAGTTGTCTTAGTCAGGGCTTCTATTCCTGCACAAAGCATCATGACCAAGAAGCAAGTTGGGGAGGAAAGGGTTTATTCAGCTTACACCTCCACATTGCTGTTCCTCACCAAAGTCAAGACTGGAACTGGATAGTCAGGAAGCAGGAGCTGATGCAGAGGCCATGGAGGAATGTTTCTTACAGTCTTGCTTCCCCTGGCTTGCTCAGTTTGCTCTCTTACAGAACCAAAGACTATCAGCCCAGGGATGGCACCACCTACAATGGGCCTTCCGGCTTGATCACTAATTGAGAAAATGCCTTACTGCTGGATCTCATGGAGGCTTTTCCTCAAGGGAGGCTCCATTTTCTGTGATAACTCCAGCTTGTGCCAAGTTGACATACATAACCAGCCAATACAACCATGATAGTGAAAATCTCTGAGTCTTATGTTTCTTAAAAGATGATGATAATATTCTTGTACATGAGCATGTGAGGGTTAGATGGAGAAGTGTGTGCATGATTCATTTATGTAGCACCTGCCTCAGTAAGTGGAAGATTTATTCATTATTTTAACCTTACCCAGAAGATTTTTAAGGACTTACATGATCTGCCTCCAGACTAGCATCCCTCTTATTCCACTGATGCTGTACTAGCCTTCTTGATGCTTCCTGAACACATTTGTTGAACTTGGGCCTGAAGAACTTTATCTCTTCAGTTTCTTCATTTGGAACTCTCTGTCTACTAACCCTACATCCATTACTTCATTCAGCTCCCACTTGAAATATCGACATTATGGATTAATCTGACTTAACACCTGTTGAGAACGGGGTTCCTGGTGCTTTCTTTCCCATAATTCTCTACTCTGCTTCTTTGTTTCCACTCTTCACACTTGACATTCCTTTATAGCTATACTTCTATACTTTGATTTGTTGTGGTAACACATGTAGATAATCCAATAACTAACAACGGGATCTGAAGTCTACTGCGTCATTCTTAACAGCAATCAACCTTTTCCTATTGATGTAAGACTTTTCTCATCAGATAACAATCAAATTACAGGCTATGATTCTATATTGTCCCGATATTCTTTGCACATAGGGAACCAGTATTCTTAAGACTCGATAAGGAGGAGAAATGGAACCAGTGTTATAGACGGGATTCAGGGCAAGCCCCGGGTGGAAACTATGAACTATTGTTTCACTTCTTAGGACTATTGCTTTGGTTTCCCCTCCCACCCTCTGAAACAAACTAATAGTGGGCTCTTGTCTTGGGACTCAGAATCATTCAGAGAGCAGGACAGTAAATCCAAGAAGCAATAGTAAATTCCAAAGCGAGAGACATTCCCAACATAATTTACACACACAAATTTAATGGAGAGAAGAATATAAGTTTCAAAGATTATTTTAAACTTTCCTTACCCTGTCCCTCTCTGAGTTAATTGTGATGATAAAATAGACTCCAAGACTTCTATTTCCCAAGCAAATGAAGGTCAACAGAAGATGATGTGGAGCTTAAGTATCATTTCTTCTGACATCCCAAGTGGACAGTTCAAATGCAAACTAGTCAGCTTGCATTTCTCACTCTTTTTAAAATACCAAATCTGAAGGAACATCTGTCCCTCACATCTCAGCTATGTTCGCAACTATGGTTGTACCTTCTAGAATAGTCCTCACTCCACTGTCCAATGTTGGAGATTGAATCTAGGGCCTCACATCTTCCAGGCAAGGACACTACTGCCTAGCTATATGTCCAGCCCTAGAAAAATTTTAACATAATAAAAAAAGAATGAACAATCAGAATGCTCTTTAAAGCCATGAGATTTAAGGTTTCAAATTAATTGGCTATGTTCTTCCACCTACCTCTTGCATGATGCTCAACTTTAGTAATTTTAAGTGAGTGTTACTTAAGCAATGGAGCGTGTATAATCACCCAGAAGTCATGATACTCTTTTGAAAATCACATTGCTCTAGAATATATGAAATAGGAAGAATCGCGTTTCTAACAGTGTCACAGGTAAAGCCATGCCCTGGGCTGACTAGTGTGCTCAGGACAGCAGGAATTTAGAGTTTAGGTGGCATAACACCTCATTCCATTCTGCAATCACAAATCTGCATCAAGTTTTTGAAGGTAGCTCTTACGATTCTTCCCCATGTGTGTCATTGGATCTGGAGTCAGAGATCTTATGCTGAGAGATGTTCCTTTCTAATTGGTAATCAAGCCATCAAGAGTGCCTCTTAGACAGTGTCTTTCTGACTGCCCCTTGGAGGAGCCACTTTGGCTGGGAACACCCTACCTTTCCCTGTAAAGCTGCAATGACCTCCAACTCATATTCCAAGCCCTGTCCTCACTTACCTCCCTCTGCTTTATCACCTTAGTGTATCCTGTTACCTTATTTTCCTTTAAGAAAATACTTTTGATGAGGTCATCCCTTTGATTAAAGACCCCTGCTGGTTCCCTTGCTTAAAATAGAGGTTAGGTTGGCATATAGGCCTGATGGTCTGACACAGTTGGGCTGGAATCCAAGCAGCTCCAATGTCCTGGTATGTGACCTTGGACAAACTGTTGAGCGTGTGCAAGGCACACTTTCCTCATCTATAAGACAGAGGCAGTACTTTCATGCTTGTCAGAGTGCTGCCACAGGGTGCGCATGCTCATGTGTCTTTATACGTACACACTTATGTACAACCTATTGAGTATGATGAATACATTTAGTTTCGCTAATATGTACATACATGTAGACACGGGTAAGCACCTGGTTATTGGTATCCTAGGTGAGATCTAGCCCTAGAGATAACTAATTTTCCCTCTCTTGGTAGCCACTGGCTACCTATAGCTCTTCATCCAAAGGTGGAAACCCGTGTAATTTCCTTTTCCATGTTAGTATGTCAATGCTGGTCCCCATTATATTCATCTTGTTTAGGAACCATCTTTTTAGGTTTCATGAGCAAATTTTTCCTGCCATACCTGGGGCATGCTATCTAGAAATAGACATCCTGAACCCCTGGCTCTTACAGTTTTTTTTTTTTTTTTTTTGCTCCCCTGTAAAAGAAGTAAAATTATCCCCACTTGCTGATAATATAGTATACAAAAAAAAAATACCCCAAATTCTATCAGAAACTTTCTAGAAATGATCAACACTTCTAGCACAATGACAGGATGAAAAGTTATATTAGAGAAATCAGTAACATCCCTCCACACTAACAATAAGCATGAGCAAGAGATAATAGAAATATTCCTATTCATAATTGGATCAGAATATCCTGGAGTAATTCTAACTGGCGAGGCAAAGGACCTGTAAGATGAAACCTTCAAACCTCTAAAAACGAATTTGAGAAAGATACTAGAAGATGGAAAAACACAAGACCTCCCATAGTCATAGATTAGAAGAATTAATATTGTGAAGATGACCATCCTACCAAAGGCAAATTATAGATTCAATATATTTCCCCCAAAAGGATCCCCATCACATTCTTTTCAGAAGTTTAAAAAAAAAAATCAATCATACATTTTCTTATTAATCTCTTAAAAATCTCTTTAACCCCAAACTATTCAGCATTCCAGCAGAGCCTGAGGATACATGTGTTTGTAGATGTTGGGATCTAGAATATCCTAGAACTATTTGGAAATAGGATAGTTTTTTCTAGGAGTAGCTGAAGGCTAGGACGGCAGCACATACCCCACAAACACTGAGTTTAAAAAGCCAACAGTGTCATGGCTACTAGAATCTGGATCCTGATTCTTTTGGGAGAATGGGATTGCTGGATTTTTAATTTGTTTTGTAAAAGGAGAATCCTGTAGCATCTGCAGGAGAGAGATGCAAAACAGACATGTCTGTAGGAGCTGTAGAGCTGTGTGCAACTGTAGTACGTCCCTTGGGCTTTCCACAGGTTTGTGTCCAGCTGGAGGCTAATATCCTACACACTGAAATAAACTATTGTAGTATCTTTGTAAAGAAGGGATCCGACTTCAAAAAACAAAGTATCAAGATAAATAAAAATTTGATAGAAATCACTAAGCAGACTTATGTCTATAAATATAAAGAGAAAAATTAAAAATAGATCATTCTACATAGAACCTTACAGAATTTAAATCAAATGAATTTTCTTGTGTGAGCTTAACATGAAAAATTTTCGCCTTCCTGTCTCTCTGGGCTGGTGTCCTGAGTGGACCTTGGGCACAAGCTCTACAATCAGTCCCACAACACCCAGAGGAAGCTCCACTCCCAGGCACTCTGAAACTCTCAGGATCAGAGGTGAGGAGGACCCAACATCTGTCCCAACACCAGGAGCAACTGGGACCTGCAGGACCAGGCACACAGAAACTCCGCCAGCAGAGTGGCTAGGGTTCCTTCTGGGTCTCTCTGGGCTGGTGTCCTGAACAGACCTTGGGCCCAGGCTCCACAGCCAGTCCCACAACACCTAGAGAAAGCTGCTGCACTCCCAGGTGCTCTAACAAGCCCAGGGTCACAGGATCCCAGAATCACAAGGTCACAGAGACAGCCTGACTCTGAGGAGTTCTGATACAATCAGGATCACAGGAAGGACTGACTCCAGTCAGATTTAGCAAGGGCAGGTAGCACTAGAGATAATGAGGTGGTGGTGGTGGGGGGGGGCAGGCATAAGAAAATAAACACAAACCAAGGTTACTTGGCATCATCAGAACCCAATTCTCTGACCATAGCAAGTCCTGGACACCCCACCACACTGGAAACACAAGATGCAGATCTAACATCACTTATCATGATGATGATACAGGATCTTAAGAAAGACATAAATAGCACCCTCAAAGAAATACAGGAGAATACAGGTAAAGAGCTAGAAGCTCTTAAAGAGGAAACACAAAAATTCCTTAAAGAACTATAGGAAAACACAATCAAATAGGTGAAGGAAATGAGCAAAACCATCCAGAATCTTAAGATGGAAATAGAAACAATAAAGAAATCAGAAAGAGAAACAACCCTGGAGATACAAAACCTAGGAAAGAAATCAGGAGTCATAGATGCAAGCATCATCAACAGAATACAAGAGATAGAAGAGAGAATCTCAGGGGCAGAAGACATCATAGAAAACATTGACACAACAGTCAAAGAAATGCAAAAGCAAAAAGCTCCTAACCCAAAACATCCAGGAAATCCAGGACTCAATGAGAAGACCAAACTTAAGGATAATAGGTATAGAAGAGAGTGAAGACTCCCAATGTAATGGGCCAGTAAATATCTTTAACAAAATTGTAGAAGAAAACTTTCCTAACCTAAAGGAAGAAACCCATGAACATACAAGAAGCCTACAGAACCCCAAATAGACTGGACCAGAAAAGAAATTCCTCCTAACACATAATAATAAAAACACCAAATGCACTAAACAAAGAAAGAATTTTAAAAGCAGTAAGGGAAAAAAGGCAAGTAACATATAAAGGCAGGCCTATCAGAGACTATGAAAGCTAGAAGATCCTGGGCAGCTGTCATACAGACCCTACAAGAACACAAATGCCAGCCCAGGCTACTATATCCAGCAAAACTCTCAGTTACCATAGATGAAGAAAACAAGATATTCCATGACAAAACCAAATTTACATAATATCTTTCCACAAATCCAGCCCTCCAAAGGATAATAGATGGAAAACATCAACATAAGGAGCAAAACTACAACCTAGAAGAGACAAGAAAGTAATCTTTCAGCAAATCCATACAAATCTAATTCCATCTCTTACAACAAAAACAACAGGAAGTGACAATTACCTTTTCTTAATATCTTAATATGAAGATTAATATTACCAACATATCCTAAGTGATTGAAATCCAAAAATATGAGGAATTAGAAATTTGTTGATTGTCATCCAATGGTTTCTGTAATTTGGTAATTGGAGAAATAGGTCCAATATTGTACAATCTATATATACTTTCAGCTTGTTTGTGACAGTGTCTTGCTGTGTACAACATAAGGGTCTTGAAATCTTGCTTCTCCTATCTCAGCCTTTCTATTAGTAGTACTATTATTTCATGTTATTACACTATACTATGGTTTTCAGAACAGTTTATATATTTCAAAAGTATTTATATACCCAAGGGAGACATAGACAATTAACTTGGGAGGTGGCCTGTAGGAAAGAGAACAACAAAGAATGAGACTGAATGCTTTGCTTGACATTTCTAGCTCTTGTATCAAGTTTGAAGAAGAGAACTTTACAAGTTACTCTTTCTCTGAGATGAATGCTTTTCCAAATTATCACAGCCAATGAACCAGATTCTTACCCACACCTAATGTTTGTGCCACCCTCCAAACAGAACCATTGTTCATTGAAACAGTTCCTGAATGACTTTATGGATAGACTATCTTAATACACACACTATTTCTTAAATGAATGTAACCTGTTCTCTCTGGCCTGAGAATAAAGTCACTCACTCAAGTCAAATAGTTTTGACTATAGCAGGAGGTCTGTATCCAAAATCGTGCCTACAATTCATTCCTTGGTGCAGCAGAACTGTCAACTCTCAGCTTAGCTATGATGGAGGTAAAATCCTTCGGTGATTTGATGGTTATTGAAGTACAGCCTTATTACAATGAAATCCAATGTCTAAAAATTGTTCTTATTTTGGGCTTGTACCACAGAAAGAGCCAAGATTTTAAACTCTACTAAATACAAAACAAACAAACAAAAAGACTTTATATATTTATGTTCATTTAAGAAAATTCTAGTAGTGATGTATTATTTTGAAATATACAGTTAATATGTTTGGAGTTATTTGAAATTTATGGTGAGAAAAGCGTATGTATTTTCAGTATTGCTGTAGACAAGCCTCTACATATCACTGTTAAATTGATTACTTTATATCAAGCAACTTTTATAATATTCATTTTTATTGTTATAATATTTTATAAATTTTAAGGAATATGACAAAAAAGATATTGTAGGTATTGAAGAGGGAGTCTGGGAGGAGTTGGGGTACAAAAGGGAAACAAGGATGTAATTTAATTCTATTTACTTAAAATATGTTTTTAAATGTTAACAAATTCAGACAAATTGAAATCATGTAACTTTTTTCATCATAATGCAATAAAAGTTAAAAAAAATCTTAAAATAAAAGAAAAAATTTCACAGACAACATGGTTAATTTTCAAATAATTTCAAATTATCACAAATAATAAAAAATAATAGAAATTGAAACTTTTACACTTTATATACTCAGCCATTTGTGATATTTTAGCAATCAGTGGTTGAGCATCATTGTGTGGAAATCATGCATTTTAAGTAGTTCTGTGGTGTAGTCAAGAGGGATTAAATTGGCTCTCTTGCTTTCTTGCTCTCCCTCGCTCTGGCTTTTCCTTCTTCCTTTCCCCCATTCCCTCCCCCCACTCTAAAAAAAGAAAAAAAAGAGGGATTAAATTAAATATGGTGTGCTATTATAACAGTAGAAGCATTGTTGAGGGCTATATGTGAACATGAAGTTCTGATTCTATCACATTATTAATAAACATGCCTCTTTTCTACACACAGCTGAATGCTTCCTCAGAAACTTGCACAAGAGACACTGAAAGTAGCACATGATGCTTCCAAGGAAAGGGCACAGACTTAGACGTGCTAATTGATGATGATGACAAAGCTGAGCAGGTATCACATGCTCTTTTGCATGTAGTTCCTCAGCTGGGCTAATGATACTTCAAATGTTCACGGGACAGCTGCTTTCTGTATGGGATATGTCAGTCTGGGCCATCCTGACCACTGTGAAGAGTTCAGTTAGCAGTGGTATTCATAGATGAGCTTCATACCTAGGAGTCTAGCCATTGCAAGTAGGTAAGAGAAGAGACGCTAAGGTTTTGTCAATAGGGATTAGTTTGTGAAGTTACAAAAGATGAAGAAGTATAATGTCCTAAATTTTTTGGAAGTTTAGAGCTCTTGATGAAAAAAAATTTTATGCTTAATAAAAACAAAGAATAAAAATGCAGAAATACAGGGGAAACGATGTTAACCTTTAGCTCTATATCAAGTATATCCTTGGTGCTCAGCTTAGCATTGGTAAGGAAAGGAATGGGCCTGTTTGTTTCACAGTGTATCATTTACATGGCTAATAAAATCTAGAACTTCTGTGCTCATATGTTGTCTTAGTCAGGGTTTCTATTCCTGCACAAACATCATGACCAAGAAGCAAGTTGGGGAGGAAAGGGTTTATTCAGCTTATACTTCCATGTTGCTATTCATCACCAAAGGAAGTCAGAACTGGAACTCAAGCAAGTCAGGAAGCAGGAGCTGATGAAGAGGCCATGGAGGGATATTCCTTGCTGGCTTGCTTCTCCTGGCTTGCTCAGCCTGCTCTCTTATAGAACTCAAGACTTCCAGCCCAGAGATGGCACTACCCACAAGGGGCTACCCCCTTGGTCACTAATTGAGAAAATGCCCCACAGCTGGATCTCATAGAGGCCCTTCCCCAACTGAAACTCCCTTCTCTGTGATAACTGCAGCCTGTGTCAAGTTGACACACAAAACTAGCCAGTACAATTGACCCCTTGTCAACTTGACACACAAACACATCACTATTAAGCCTCAACTCTTATGTTCTTATTCATCTCCAAGATCTAAAGTCCCACAGTCTTTACATATTAAAAGTTCAATCAATTTAAAATGTCCAATATTTTTTAAAATTCAAACTCTCTTAATTGTGGGCTCCACTAAAATACATTCTTCCTTCAAGAGGGAAAAATATCAGGGCACAGTCACAATCAAAAGCAAAACCAACTGGGATCCAACTCATGATCTTCTTTGCTCCTCCAAGGGCTTGAGTCACCTCTTCAGCTCTGCCCTTTGTAGTACACATCTTGTTTTCTGGGCTCCAGATGCCTGTACTTCACTGCTGCTGCTGTTTTTGGTGGTCATTCATAGTACTGGCATCACCAAAACACTGTCATCCGCTGTAACTAGGCTTCACCAATAGCCTCTCATAGGCTCTCTTCATGGTGCCAGGCCTCAACTCCTTTGCATGACCTCTTCAGTCCTGGGCCATCAATTGCAACTGAGGCTGCACCTTCACCAATGGCCTTCCATGGCCTCTCACTGTGCTAAGCCTCAGCTGCTCTTCAAGACCCCTTCGTGCTGTCAAAACCAGTACCACCTGGGTGACTCTTACACATTACCAAGTCCTGCTGCAGCACACGGTACAACCATGGCTATCTCTGGAACACAACCTCTTTGTGCTCTCAGAAAACACTTCCCAGAAGATGTTACCTCAATGATGCTGGTCTCTTCTTAATTACCGCTAATTTCTTAGCTCCAGCTAACCAGCATCAATAGTCCCAGTAATGCAAACTTCTCTCTTTAGTAGTTCTGGTATCTTGTTAATCACAGCTGATACTTCAGCCCCAGCTAACCAGAACCACAGAATCTTCACAATCAAAACATCATGGCCCTGATAAGAGTCTTTAATCTTCCCTCTGAAATTTCACAAGCCAGGCCTCCATCTTCTGCACTGTTCTCAACATAATCTCCCAAGCTCCCACAGAACATCCCACAGAGTTCTTAACAGTGGCTCTTCTAGCTCAAAGTTCCAAAGTCCTTCCACAGTCCTCCCCAAATGTGGTCAGGTTGTCACAGGAATACCCCACTATGCTGGTACCAATTTGTCTTAGTCAGGGTTTCTATTCCTGCACAAACATCATGACCAAGAAGCAAGTTGGGGAGTAAAGGGTTTATTCAGCTTATACTTCCACGTTGCTGCTCATCACCAAAGGAAGTCAGGACTGGAACTCAAGCAGGTCAGGAAGCAGGAGCTGATGCAGAGGCCATGGAGGGATGTTCCTTGCTGGCTTGCTTCTCCTGGCTTGCTCAGCTTGCTCTCTTATAGAACTCAAGACTTCTAGCCCAGAGATGGCACCACCCACAAGGGGCCCTACCCCCTTGGTCACTAATTGAGAAAATGCCCCACAGCTAGATCTCATGGAGGCACTTCCCCAACTGAAACTCCCTTCTCTGTGATAACTGCAGCCTGTGTCAAGTTGACACACAAAACTAGCCAGTACATATGTCTTATATGACTCATATAACAGTTCATTTGTAAGGGCACCACCAGTCAGTCCACTGTGTTTGTCCTAAGACTAGAACTAAAGTAACTTGAAAAAACAGAAGTCCAAGCTGTGAAAGAAAGAGTAGTATAGTAGTTAATGCTGGGGCCAGGACAGACAGATAGATGTAAGGGAAATGGGTTGAGAGCATTCAGTGTGTAGTGTCTGTGGTTTTAGGAGTGCAGAAGGGCATGAAGAAAAATATTAACCCCAATGAAACTAGAATTTACGAAATGTTTTTTAAAAAGAAGACAATAGGGGCATATTATTTTATAATCCCATTTCTGGCGGTATAACCCAAAGAAGTGAAATCAGAATATTAAAAAGGTAGCCACAGTGCTGGAGCAACAGTTAAGGCCACTGGTTGCTCTTTCAGAGGGCTCGGGTACAATTCCTAGCACCCTCATGGCATCTTATCACCATCTGGGACACTGGTTTCAGAAGACGAGATGCCTTCTCCTGGGCTCTAAGGGCAGCGGGCATGCATGTGCTGCACAGAGACATGTGGGCAAAACACCGATGCACATAAAAATGAATAAATAAAAAGTAAATTAAAACCCGGGAAAGTTGCTGCTCTATGTTTGTGGAGTAATCACGTATAGAAACTACCTAAATGTCAACGAGTGAAACAGACCAGGCCCATCAGGGCTCAGCTTGCATGCATGCACTCATATGTGCAATCTAAAGAAGTGATCTCATAAGAGTAAGAGGTAGAATAGAGGCTGGGGAGGATGGGGCCGTGGTTTAATGTCTTATCGGACAGGAGGAAAGATGATTAATGAATGGTACCATCAGAAAGGGGTTGCAATGCTGGTATTCTATTGCATAGCAGAGTGACTGTGGCCAATAGCTTTGTAGTGAAAATTTCAAGATAGCTACAAGAAGACCATCTGAATCTCCCAAACACTCCTCTGGTTTGAATGCTGGATATTCTTACAGGATGGTTAGGTAAGGCATACATGGTCTAGAATACGGTGGTACAACCCCGAAACATGCTCAGATTTATAACAAGAGTAAAGAAAGGGTAGGGCTATAACACTTGGTGTGTTCCCAAAGAAAATTCAGGCTGAAACTGACTTAGGAAGATAATTGGAATGACTGCTGTTGCTGTTGTTGTTGCTGCTGTTGTTATTTTTTAAGCAAGAAAATAGAGAAGGATAGTATGTAAAATAAAAAATGGTAATATCGAAGGGGTTGTGTCCAGAAAGTACCACACCAGTACACTGGTATATAATTTTGAATATGAAGAAGTTCAAAGTTAACATTTTAGTGTTAAAAATATCTAATTACAACTTTGGTGATTTAAGATTTGGGAACAGTGTCAAGAGCAATCTTTTTATGAAGACACAAAAATGAAGAGGTGTTAGAAATCTAAAATTACCTTAGTATTTAGCATTTGGAGGGTAATTATTCAACATTTGCTAAGTCCCTTCTTTGTGCTGGACCCTGGCAAAGGAACCACAGTCTGTGCCAGGCTCCTGGATGAAGCTTGCTTTCCAGTGGGAAGACAGACAATAAACTAACTGGCCAGTCAACAAATATATAGAATTTTAGATATTTTATGTGCCCTGGAATAAATAAGAAAGGTTATCGGAACCAAGAATATTGAAATAACTAATCTCCTTAACTGATCATGGAGGCTGCTACTTTCTACAATGTTGAGAAGAACTGACTGAAAACATGAGTTTCACCACACATCTAGAGTTGTCATCTGGAGGAACAATGTTCTTGGCATCCGAGGTAGTTTGTGCTAAGGTCTTCAGGTTGACACAGGCTTTGACTGTTTTGTGTGGCTGGCACTGAGTGAATGAAATGGAGAGGGAGCTGCTGAGATCTTACAGGAAGGAGAAGCAGAGAGAGCAAACAACAGTCCTGGCCTTCTTAAGGAGTTGAGTTTTCTGTGAAAGAGATGGGAAGACATTGGCCAGTTCTGAATGGAAGAAGAACGTAATCTGACCCAGGCTTTTTAGGAATCTCTTCTGCCTTCTTCGAAGGTGCCTTTTAATTTGCTTGCCTCTTAAATTGTAATGGGCTGGCTATCCAACTTTCCAAACTATTTAGACACATTTAATCAGCTGTAGAATTTCTATTGTATTCTCTAAGTAGTCTTAATTAATCTATCTCTGTGTGTGGCACGTGTGCTTGGAGGCTAGATGTTGATTTGGGTCAATATTGGACGAACCATCCTCAGGAGCTCTATGACAAGATCTGTTGCTGACCCTTGCTATGTTTGCTGCTAAAGGAGCTTCAGGGATCCTCCTGCCACAAATTCCCCAGTGTTGGGATTTCAGGGGGAACCCAGGTCTCACGTCTGCACGGCAAACACTTTACCAACTGAGCCATCTCCCCAGGACCCTCAATGTGTCTTTAGCTATATAATTATTGCCAAAATTAAGGGTTGGAAGTTTCTGCACACACCCCCAGTACTTGCTCATTTGAAAATAAACTATCTCTGCTAATGCTGGTAAGCCGTATTTTGAATAGAATTGGCATGGACAGTTTTGAAGGGAAACTTTCACTGCATACGTGTGTCAGAGAGAACTGAACTGAGAATCTGGGCTATATTCCTAGCTCTGTTTGTTTAGAAGTGAAGGAAAGAGGAAATGAGAAAGAAGAAACAGGGCTATTAAATACAGCCTCTAAGGCGAAGGTGAAGTTTAAAGAGAACCTCCCAAGAGGGTAGAGTGGGGATCAAAAACCAACCTGTGAAATTCACGCTCAAGGTGGTGGCGGTGGGGGCTGTAGATAAGCCATCTTGTTTCTTTGTTTCCGCTTAAAACTCTGTCTGATATGGTTTCCTTTAGAGGTAAAGGCCACCATCCTTCTAAAGGAAGTACCTGAAGACTGAGTAGCAGCTGGCGACACACCCTTCACTTAGAATAGATGTCATTTCTCACTGCTTGCTATATAAAAGCCATCTTCGGTAGCTTGGGATTCACTTTCTGTTTGCTCTGCTATTAATCCTGAAGAATTAGATTGAAAAGATTTTTTAATAATCATGCCCAATAAAGAAATGCAAATCTCAGTCTTACCTCTGGAAACAGGTTTATACAGAGTTATGTTAATGGCTTCCTGGGGTGGGATTGAAGATTCAGGCAAGCTTTGAGACTTGAGCTCACTGTGCTTAGCCAGACATTTTATGGTCAGCAAACAGGTCACTGCCTGGGCCACCTTTGTCTTAAGACAAGGTTAAAGCAAATAGTCTTGAGAGGAAAATCTCAGTCAGGTTCTGGAAGCTGCAGATTGACTGTCACATGTATTTCCAAGTGACAGGGAGCTTTTTAATGCAGTTTAGCTAACTCTATTGTCTTAAAAAATAAACATTTGGCTCACCTAACTTTTATTTTATTTTATTTTATTTTTGATAGGATTTTCCAAAGAAGGAATACCTCCCCTACACACACACACACACACACACACACACACACACACACACACACAC
>JADRCD010207735.1:0-20984 GCA_019843815.1 Montemys delectorum
ACACACACACACACACACACACACACACACACACACACACACACACCTCTACATAATAAGAATTGAGGGGAAACCCACGGCTGGTGATGAGGTAATTAGCATAGTTTACTTCACACAGTACAATCAATACATACCCCTGGATTAAGGAGAAATGACTATTATATAGAAATCAAATACTATTTTAAATCTGTAAAGAGAAGGTGCCATAGAAACCTGGAGTGAGAGCTCAGATGTGGGAGAGCGAGAGAACAGGGAAGAAGAAAGGGAGAAAAAAACAGAGGGAGCCAGGGGGAAAGAGAAAAGGAAGGGGGGGGCAGAGAAAAGGCAAACTATTTGCTGAATGTCAAACCACTACTAGATTCCCTATTGTCAAAAACTGTAGGTTTCCTGGACAGACCTAGCAAAAGCATGACCGGTTGGGCCCACCCAGGGCTTATCCCCAGAGCAGCAAGGGGCTCCTTCTTCCAACCCTCTTCCACCAATGGGAGGGAGCATGAGATCATAGCTTATCCATCCAGAATGATGTTTGCAGTTGGGGTCAAACAGCCCCAGCATCAGGTCTGAGGATGTTCACCTCCATCCACTGATACATCCCCTGGCATGTGCTGTGTTCTGAGCTGCTAAAAACATGGTCTCTCATGAATCCCCTTCTCATGAGGCTTGCTGTCCCTTATCAACAGAAAAGAAAACACCCCACTTAGGCCTGAGAACCACAAGGCCACCTGAATTCAGAGTGATTGCATACAAAAGCCCACATGAACAGGGAAAGAGAAAAAAAAAAATAAGCCGACTGCTGATTAATTATGACTCATGAAAAAAAGCAGCTATTTACATAGCACCAAATTAAGTGCTGCTTCCTGCTCACGCCTGGCCACGGGGGCTCCTTAGTACTCACCCGGCACTGAGAAAGTGCAAGAACATTTGCCTCACATCTCATGTGCCCCCTCCTTGAAGGCAGGACTCCTGGGGACCTGATTTCCCAACTCTTGGCTTGCAGGCTCCCCCCATGCCTTGTCTGAAAGAGTTCTTCACGTGTCTTCCCTTTGTTCTATACCTGTTTTGATGCCCAGGCTGGAATCTGACTTCTCTAAGAGAACAGAGCAGGGTCTTGAGTGTTACTGTAGAGAGGCACCTGCATAGACACATCAAGTGTTCCCATGGATGCGGGCAGAGGTCCCAGATTCTCAAGTCATGCCTCCATGGACACTGAGAAATGAAGGGGACCCTCCATGGAGGAAGCGCAATGGCTAAAGGCATGTGGCATGAAGCCACCAAAACTTCCTGCAGGGCAAGATCTGCACGGCTGCTGATGTTCCACCCGGATGTCTGGCCGAGGACCAGGCTTCTAACAATCTGTCAGCCCTGCGCTTCCTGCCTTCAGCCTTCTTCTGCTTAGACTAATTAAGACTGAATCCCAAATAACACAGATGCTGTCGACCAAGACGCATGGAATCTCAGTACCGATTCATCTCATGGCAAGGAAGCCTGGTGTGAAAAGAAATTACTTCAGGCAGGACACATCAGAGGAGGAGCCTTGTACATACACAGAAATCCTGAATCAGGGTTAAGCACTCAGAAGTTACCAGACAATTGTGAAGAAGCAAAACTCGGACAAGGGTATTCATTCACAGTTGTACTGCTTCTAAACAGGGGAGGGTTGGAAATGACCTAAGTATGCTCTATCCAAGATGAGACTCTTAGATAAGGAAATTAAGACCTATTCCCAGAATGGAACTTCTACCAGCCGTGAAACTGGCGCAAAGAACGAAGGTCTAAATAATCCGGTGGAATGTGGAAGAGAAACTCCATACACATTATTACTTTTGAAAAGGCAATCCACAGAGCAATGTGCACATCGCCTCTGCTTCCTAAACATGTTCATGCCACAGGATCTGCAGAAGACTGGGGTTCCAGGACCCAGACGGAGGCATCGCAAATCTGCAGATGCTCAAACCTCTTTGTGGTTCCTCCCACAAGTTCGTTTGTATGAACACTTGGTCCCTAA
This sequence comes from Montemys delectorum, assembly GCA_019843815.1. NCBI lineage: Eukaryota > Metazoa > Chordata > Mammalia > Rodentia > Muridae > Montemys > Montemys delectorum. The sequence continues at coordinate 2,006 of JADRCD010207735.1, forward strand.
CTGATGGCAGTATTGGGGCTGGTTGTGAGGTCTTTAGGACATGGGATCTAGCTGAGAAGGTTTGCTGGAGGGTAGGCTTCGTGTGTGTGTGTGTGTGTGTGTGTGTGTGTGTGTGTGTGTGTATGGGGGGGCAGGGTTACAATGTGGCTCAGCTTCCAGGGCAATCTCTTTGAGATACTCCCTCACTTGCTAAGACACGAGGCATCTCGTCGGCAAAATCACCGCGAACTCTATCATGCCTTCTTCGCTACAAGGAACTGTCCTTTCAAGCAACATGAAGTCCCTCCTCTCTTAAGTTGCTTTCTTGTCAATGACTTGATCATAGCAAGGAAGAGAAACCACTACACCCTTGAGGAAAATGTCAGGGCTAGAAAGATTTCCCATTGGTTAGTGCTTGCCGGATCTGCGCTGGATTCCCAGCCCCCACACCAGGTGGCTCGTAATCACAACTCCAGCTCCAGGGGATCTGGTACCCCCCTTCTGTCCTCCTAGGGCACCCACACACGTGTGCCGTACATCCACACCGACGCACGTACATATACATAAACAAAAACAACTCCTTTAAAATGGTATAGTATTTGCATAGAAACTCCATATAGCCTCTCACATACTTCAAATCACTTCTAGATTATTTATAAAGCAAATGTTATGCAAATAGCTGATAAGCTTCATTGTTTGGAGAACGGAGACAGGGCAGGGGGTGGAAGGGGAAGGAAGTCCATGTGCACTCAGTACAATGTTTTCAAATGTCTTTAATTTGCGGTTGGTTAAATTTCATGGACCCAGAACCTACAAGCTACCAAAGGTGACTACAAATTCTTACACAATGCATTCATGGGTCTTCAGTATAGCACAGACAGATGTTTGGTGGAGATGCCTGCACCCTTTCTGCGGCTGGCTTTGCCTGCTGGTGGAGACCATCGAGCCTCCCAGCATCTGGCCTGGTACCTCACAAGACAACAGTCAAGAGGCCGTTCCACGCCAGTGAGCGCAAGTCTGGACAAAACCCAGTCTATCTAACAGGCCTGATCAATGCGGTTTGTTCCTCTCTGCCGTCCCTGTTTGCTCAGCCAGATCCCCCTTCACCTACAGCCTCCTGGTGTCTCTCCGTTCTAGAATGTAATACCAGATAAGACTCATCTACCATAACACCTCAACCCAAAGGCCTGTGTTTTCTCATGAAGATCATGAAGAAAAACATTGAGAACATGAGCCAGGCCTCGGAAACTGGCACCTGACTCCTCCAAATGACAATGCATGTATCCTGAGATCTCACCCACAACCTAACAGTGTGTGGAAAGCATATGGACACAAAGATACAAAGAGATACAAAGGAGCTGATTTCCAACAAAGATTCTGGCAGATGCCTAACAATTATTCAAAACATGGATTTGGGGGTCCTCTGGAAATGATCCGTTTACAGAGTGAATTGCTGGCCCTGGGAAGAGATAAGGCTGTGTGATATCAGACTGTTAGTGGGCGAGTCTGTCCTTCACCTCCTCATCTCCACTGCCCTTAGGATGGATACAGCTTCTAACTCACAAGCTGTGTGCACAGGAAGGGCCAAAAAAGAGTGTCCTGGGGTGGGGGGAGGGTTGGAGCATTCAGAGCTCAACAGTTGGGATACTGCTATTGCTGAGGGTTCAGTTCCCAAACCGTCACTGCTCAGAGCTGTCTGTAACTCTAGCTGCAGGGGATCTGACACTGTCTTCTGGCTGCCATAGACACTGCATTCATAAACACTCACGCTTAGTGGTGTTTCATTGCAACAGAAACCCTAATTAAGACATGTATGAATGTATGTATGTATTATGTATGCATGCATGCACATAGGTATGTATGACTGAGATGTAAAACAAGGTCATATTGAAATAGCAGGTACAGACCAGAGGTGATACTCCAGGATGGTCATTGCAACTCCCATGTTAGCTGCAGAGACACAAACAGAACTCAAGAGAATATGTGGACCCTGTGCCTACCCATGTGCCCTTGAACCGGCTGGGTGTAGGCAATGTGCCTGGCTAAAGAGCTGTAACCAGACCAAGGACAGTGAACTGTTGCGACTGGTTTTTAACAAGCCTCCAAGCGGCACATGTAATGGTGAGCTTCCCCCCATGGCCACTTCTCTTTTGGAAGCAGCCAAGAGCCCAAGCCAGTCCGAGTTCAGCATCCAAACCTGAAATAGAGAGGACCAAGCCTCACTGCTCAATACAGACCTGCACTCACTCCCAGAGGGTCCCTAGGCACCCCATTCTCACCTACATTGATAAGAGAATGATTTCACAAAAATAAATCCAATACAGAAAACAAAATTGACAAACTAACTTAAGGCCAGTCTTTTATGTGTCTTCGTTTTACTGTTTGAGAATATTGAGTTCAGAGGAAAAGACTGCACATGTATCACATGAATCCTATAAGATATATTTAATACGAAGAAATACTAAATTCCAGTATGCGTGTATTAAACACAGGGAGGTTTGGGAGACTCAAAAGATGTCTAATATTCATGACGTCCTAAATATACCCGAGACAGCTGGGCATCAGATAGCATGCCACTCTAAATACAGAAAAGACACTCAATATTCGTATGCCTATGACTATACAAGAGGAACAGGATAATCCAGTTGCCTATGGATGACATCTGTCTGGTCCTTTGGTCCCGATATGGAGAACAGGGTACTCCCATATTTCCTCAGTAGAATGTGTGTCCTTGGCTTGGGGCACCTACAATATGTGTGGTCTCACAGCTAGAACTTCAAGTCTGGTCCCTGGAATCCCAGATTAGCAGGGAAGTACAATGCTGTAGAGAGGTGGATGTGGAAGGCTTGTAATGTGGCGTGTGGGAGCTAAGAGCTAACGGCATCTACCTTGCTTCTCATTGGACGTTTAATTCCATCAAGGTCATTTCCCACACGGTACCCCTGCCACCAGGAACACTGTGCCACAGATATACCCATTTTTCTTAAATAATATCAGATCCTAAAGGCTGAAGAACCCTTTAATGCTTTATGTTACCTCACTAGGAAATCTCACTGGGAATTCTAACAAATGCCCCCACACGTTGTTCTTATTTAAACGTTCTGTTTATTTTGTGAGCAAGTGTAACGTTCTGTGTAGGTGTACAAGGCACATGTAGTGAGCAGAGGGCAGCCTGTGGGAGTCTCCTTCTACCACATGGGTGGAAGGGATTGAACTTAGGTCATCAGACTTGGGGGCAGATGCCTCCACCCGCTGAGCCAACTCATGAGCCAACTCTACTACAGTCTGCTAAGGTCAACGCTTGCAAATACTTAATAAGGCATTCTCTACATCATTCAATACCCAACCTAGTGTGTGTGTGTGTCTGTGCATGTGTGCATGTGCACCTGTGTGTGCACATATGTGTGTGCATCCATACAGATATGTGTATGTGTACACGTGCATCTGTGCTTGTGTGTGTGCACATGCGTGTCCATGCGCATGTGTGCACGTATCTGTGCTTGTGTGGCTGTGCATGTGTGTGCCCATCTCTGCATGTAGGTGTATGTGTGCTGATGCGTGTGTGTGCATGTGCATCTGTATGTGCATGTGCATGTGCATGTGCCTGGGTGTGTGTGTGTGTGTGTGTGTGTGTGTGTGTGTGTGGTGTGTGTGTGTGTGTGTACACCACTTTCCTATTCCATGGGAGCCTGAGGTCACAGGCTTCTAAGCAGTCATGCAGAAACCAAAGCCTGACCTCCTCATTGGCTTGGACTTCCTGCTTTGAGAAAGCAAAGTCCCTTTGACATTTCCATGTCCCACAACTCACTGTATCTTTCTAACTGTTTCTTGGAGACTGTGCGTACCACAGCTAATGGGCCTGGGGCCTCCCACAGACAAGAGAATTTGGAAGCAGAACCATGAGAGGTTTGGGTGTGGACTTAAGAGGTAAGGGCAAATATTTCTGGAAGCTCTTCAACTGCATACACTTAAAGATTGGTCCTACACACCACCGTTAGATAAAGGCCTGAGGAGCTGATAGCTTTCCATGCCTGGCCTCCCCAAAGGTTCTCGCCTTCTCTCTTTTCACAGAAAACATCATCACAAAAACCCCTGGAGACTGCCTCCTCCCAGGGATCATCTCTTCAAGAATGCTGTCGGAATTTCTGAGGTTGGTGGTTGACGCTCACACACCCGAATTTCATCTCCTTCAGCACACTACTAAGGTTGTAGAACACAGACACAGCAGCTCAGGATGGAGAGCTGGAGCCCCCTTAAAGCAATCCGAAGAGTTCTCTGAATCACACGTGTGTTCTCAGGACTGTTTACCTGACCCAAACGTTCAGTTTTATTTTCTGGATTCATTGAGAATCACGAACAGGATCTGATGAGAAGTCACCATTTCCGTTCAGCTTAGAGACAACAAGAAGAGCTCGGTGTGCCAGGTACCCTTGCTGTCCTACCTGCAGATAACACTGCCACTACCCCGGATCTCTCAGTAGTGAAAGAGATGGGCAGCCATGCAAACTGCTGGCTGGTACGAAGGATGCTTTGAGTAGGTCCCTGGATCCTTCTCACATTCGCATGGCTAAGTCCACCTGAAGGCTCACCTCTTTCAAGAGCCTTTGCCTTCAACACCTCGCATGAACCCAGCATGAGCAAAGAAAGGCCAGGGCTCAAATACACAGCACCGGCCCTCCTATGGGCCTGCCTTGCTCCCTCGATGACTCCTAAGCCCTCTGAGCTGTAACAGGCCTTTTCTGCCATCCCTCAATCTCACCATAATAAACATCAAGTACACTGTGGCTCATTCTTAAGATGAAGCAGCCACAGGAACAAGAAGCTGCTTTAAATCACAGAAATTAAAAAGTCCCGCCATGTGTAGCCCAGGGCAGCCTACCCAGAAACACAAAGACAGGGATGGGGATGCACCTTCTGGTCTTGTTTTCTCACTCTTTTCCCTCCATCTCCCAAGCCCACATCACTTTCTCCAGGGACAGTGGGGTAGGGTGATTACATTTTAAATAAACTAAGGCAGAATATGGTTTCCAACCATGCACCACAAAGCGTGATGATCCAGTCAGGACAACTGAAATGTCCAGCACCCCAAGAATTGAATTCTTTCTTTGCACTGGGTGCATTCACAATATTCTCTTTTTGGATTTGAAATGTATACAGTAACTTATTTTTTTACCTATAGTCACCTGGCTGTGTCAGAACATGTTGCCCTCATAGAATAAAATGATTTGTGTTTATGTTCCCTTCAGAGATCAGTGGCAGAGCCTAGCTGTCTCAGCCTAAAGCTCTATGGTAAGCCTGTGTTCAACGACGTAAGAAACCACCTAGGAAACACTCCTGGCCCTGGGGATGGAAAAGCTCTTCAGGTCCTGGGAGGGGAGGGGGAGATTGGGAAAAATCCCCTGCCCCAAGAACCTCTGAAAGGTTGAGGGGGAGGTGGCAAGCACAGGGAGCTTCGGTCCAGCTTCCTGTGTGCAATGTTGGGAAAAGGCTGTCCCAAAAATGCAAAATGGCAGCCGGGTGTGGCTGTACCACACTACACAGTTCCTGGGCATGATACCAGCTACCTTATAGAGACCTTGATGAAGCCTTAGGGGAGGAGTTCTGATAGCCAATGCAAAGGCCAGCTAAATAATACTCAGAAGAAACCCTAGCCAGGAGGGGTGGGGAGCTGAGGAGGAGGGACTCCCTGAGGAATAGCAAGAAGACCAACACACAAGAGGCAACCTCCCCATGTCCAGATTTCACTGTGGCTTTTTCTGGTGCCTGGCTACCACCTCAAGAAGAGGGTTCCTAAAGAAGGACTGGGGGGAGCCAGCCGCTTTAAGCTATACAGTGATTGAAATATCACTTGAATTCGGCTCAAGAAAAACAGACTCCTGAGCTTAGAAGTGAGTAGACCAAAAAGGGAGCCAGGGCACTCTGTGCCCTGGGCCACAAAATTAAATTCACATCAAAAAGCTGCACCCCTTCACAACAAACCCACAACAGGAGATGGATCCGTCCCGATGCAGATGCTTCCGCTGGGTCTCTGTACAACACAAACAATATTTATAAGACTATCTGCCTGGGCTAAGTTCCAGGCGGAAAGCACGTAGTCTCAAGCTTGCCAAGTCAAATGCAGGCCTACTAGGCCATCCCAGAAAACTCAGCCCACGGGAGGGAGGGCCCAGCAGTCACAGTCTCCCATTGTAGCTGAGAACTCTACCAGAGCTGGCTGCTAGGTAACATTCAGGTTGCTGTAACAAAATACTGCAGACTGTGTGGCTTATAAACAACAGAAGTTTGCTCCTCACAGTTCTGGGAGTCTAAGACCCAAGCATCTGGTACCTGGTGAGTGTTGTTTCCTGACCCACAGCTGCAGCCAAAGGAGGGAAGACGCTCTCTGGAATGTTGACTATAATGTGCTCTAATCCAGCGCGGTGGACACCATCTTATAAAACCACCATCACCACACAGCCTTCACGATAGGAACCTGGAAGTGGGCACACACACGCAGAATGCTATCACTTCTCTGCTTCTCCATAAGGGAAAACTGAGACACCCGAGGCACGATTTGATGAGGCCCAAAGAACCACGCTGAGCGCTGATGCTCCTAGCTTAACTATCCTAGCAGGCAGCCCACCACACGACAACTTTCATGCATTTGCCAGCTCCTGCAGCATGGCCGTGCAACAGCTACGGATGGATATTACCCTTATTGGCTACTACACTCATCCTATAAATGGCAGGGGCTGTTGGAGAGGCAGAAACAAATATAGAACCATAGCGAGTCAAAGACAAACGCCTTTCAGGATACAGAAAAAAAAAATCAGTCATGTTACTAGAAATGTTAAATGCAACATTTTGAAGCATTTAAAACAAGTATGAAAATCCATGATTTACAAAATACCTCAATTTTAAGTAGAGGACAGGATCAGTCTTCCAGATCTCTCCGTCTTGTCTCATGCTCCAATGCGGAGTTGCACAACCCTAGGACCCAGCCTGGAATCCAGCCGGGATCAACGCAGGGCAGGCATCTTCAGTCACCCCCACTGAGCTTCCTCTCGCCACCATTTTATAATCTCTAAGAGCTCTTGAGGTGATTCCCTGATTCTCACTCATCTCAGGTGTGTTTCGGCATGACTGAGCTCCCAAGGAACATCAGGGCTGAGATTCTATTTCGTGGTTGCTATGTAGTTAGGTAAATGGAAGGAAGTTCCAGCCTCCACCAATGGAGGGGCTTACTTTAAAATAGTTCTGGAAGGTGCGAGGTGGGCTCCCAAGAGAGAGGCAAACACAGCTGCCTGACTTCCCCCTTGGATTTTCTGGTTCAATTCTGACATTGTGCCAACTGGCCACCTGCAGGCCACAAGTCCAGTCACACCGCGCTCTTCCTATTCCCTTGCATTTCAGAAAAAAGCAAACGCTTACTCATTTGGGTAACTGCTCCGCCTCTCAGCACATGTACACCTACCTCACACTGAAAAACGAGGTCTTGCTAGTTAGTCAATGACTGCTCAACAAATATTTGTTGATTCAAATTCTGATTATGTCTAAGATTAAACTCAGACTCCCCTCTGGTGGCTTGTAACCTAAGCCCCAAGCCTGTTAAATAAACCATGACCCGAAGCAGAAGGAAGACAGCCAGTTGTGTCCACTGTCTCCCTGGCCATGGCCCTTGGAGACAGACGGGATTATGCCCTGGGACTAAGAACTGAAAGGCCGGCAGCAAGTCCTGCTCCCCCTCTCGCTCTGTTTTCTTGGTGTTAAAACTGGTTAAACTGCTCAGCTCTGCCTCACATTTCAAAGTTAAGTCCAGCAAAGCGCTCAGAGGAAAACTTTGGGCACTTGTGCGTCTGGTTTCTCTCGGCCCCACCGACCATCCGGTCGAGGACGTGGCCCGCACAGGGGTGGCGTGGGGCACCTTTCACGTCCAAAAGGCCCCGGGCTACCTGAGCTCTGCTCGCCACTACCTCCCCAGCTCCACGTCAGTCAGGACGCGACTTCGGGAACGCGTCAGGCTCTCCCCCCGCCCTTAACCCGGCTCCCTCCAACCTCCCAGGGTCTGCGCCCCACACGTGCTGCGTGGCCACGCCATTTCAGACCGTCCCAGGTACCTGACACCGGAGCGTGGCGGTGCTTGGCGAGCGTGCCGGGAAGGGCTCAGTCCGCGGGGACCCACGGAGGGCTGCTCTGCCCGGGTGCGCGCTGATCCCCGGCCGCAGCGTCGAGGGCCAGCGGCGCCGCGCAGCAGGTGGCGGTAGGGCGCGGGGAGCGCGGGATCTGCGGACGGGGAATGGACGCGGACGCGGGCGCGACCCTCGGGCGGCCGCGCTGGCCCTGCGCTTGGGCGCGCGCTCGCGGCTCCCGGCTCGGCTGCGCGCGGCCCGGCGGGGGCGGACGCGGCTGTTCCGCTCGGCTCAGCTCGGCTCCGCGCCGCCCAGGCCCGCGCGCCTCCCCCGCGCCGCTCCCGCCCCGCACGCGGGACCCTGGCCACCCCACGCGGCGGCGCTGCAGAGCTGGGAGCTTGGCTGGCTCCTGCCTGAGCGAGGTCTGAGGGCCCGGGGACCCCCGCCGCCGGGACGAGGACGCCCACGATCGCCGCTCCTGCGCGCCACCTCCCTGCCACCTGAGCCTCGGAGAGTGGGCGCCCGGGTGGCAGGGAGGGACGTGCGCATACAGATAAAAGTAAAAGTTGTTTCATAACCTTGTGGGTCCGAGCGTCTGAGGGCTAATGAGGGAAGCTGCCGCCCCGTCTCTAGGTGAATCAGGGCAGTGGCACTGGCAAGTATGGGATAAAAAGCTGAAGGGGAGGTCTCAGCCTCGTTCCCCACCCCCACTCCCTCACCTAACCAGGGAGCTGGCCCATTTGGGGAAGAAACCGGCTGGCCTTGAATACCTACCTACTCAGCTCCTCAGCTTGCTACCTACAGAGAGAGCCCCACTTTGGCCTGTTGACACTGCCATCTTCAGGGATGAAGTACAAGGAATGTCAGCTAAGCCCCAGCAGGGCGCCCTAGCTGCAGTAGCAGGAGCCCAGGTGGAAAATAGAATTCTCCCATCAGACAGCAGCACTGGGGTGCAGTGGTCCCTGAGTTCTGACTTCGCAGCGATGTTAAGCGTGCCGTTATCAGATCTAGAGGAATCCATACCCCACCGTTGAGCCTTGGGGCTGATGGCTTGGGACCAGGGACACCGAGAACCCAAGAAGCACACACTTGCACCTCTATCTTGAAAAGCTGGCTTTAAAATTAGACCAAAATCCCAAACAAAATAGGAAGACGGGGAAAGAACCTGGCGAGAGATCTCATTTGGTTGGATACAAGAAAGGAAGTTAGTTGCCTTTTTAACTTTCGTGTGTAATCGATCCCTTTGGCTCAAGCTAGTCACTTAAAAGTCTCCTTTGATGGGTAAATGAAATTAATCCCCTCAAAGAACACAAACAAATCATGAATCAGTCTCCAAATTGACAACCACTCACAATGAGCAGGTGACTCACGGAGGAGCAAATGAATTGGTTAGGGGTGTGTGTGTCTGCCTTGTTTGAAATCCTCAAACTGAACTGAACAGCTACAAGCAAAGCGGTTGCCTTCACCCACCCACCTTGAGCCTGCTGCTGCTTGCTGCTAAACATTTATTGACGCCGTAAATTGCCTTTCTAACCTAAGAATTTTTGTTTCCAGAATATCCGAAGCCTCTGGCTTTATTTGTGTGTGCTTGTGGGTGGCTTTTGAAGTTCCTGGAGGGTTTCAGAGGACAAAAAAACCCAGAGGATCTTGGTGATTAGCTAAGGCTGAGAACACGGTGTCAACACCCAAAATAGAAAGTGGTTGGGAACTCGGTGACTAGGTTGGCAACCTGGGGTGGGGGTGGGGGGACCGTGAGGAGGAAGAGCTGCCTACGGGAGACTCCCAGGGACTTCCACCTTCTCGGACAACTCTGGTCCTCAGAGCTGCTGTCCACACGGCTCTTCTCATCATTTCTGTCACCAAGCCTTCAAGCCAGCTGAGAAAAAGCTATTGTATTCAACTAAGGCTTTATGGGACTTCAAAGGAAACAGTTTCTTAAAGCCAGCAGAAACCACCACACAGCGAGAGCATAGGGTTAGGTGCTTCCAGCAGCTAGAAAGTCTCTCTTAGCTATCCCCAAACACCCTCTTCCAAGGGAAAGAGACTCTACTGACAAGACCAAGGAGGTGGTGCTACTCCTAAGTCCATTATCTCTGTCTAGGGACAAGTCACTGTGAAAAGTTAGATGCTGTTCCAAGCCATGGGCAAGCAGCCGCTCAGTGAAGGCTTCCGTTCCGTTACGAGTGAGGAACTCATGTGTTCTCCACAGTTACAATAAGTGGTGGAGATAGACTCTGAACCCACATCCATGTTCTTTTTGTTGTTGTCCTTTCTGGTTTTTTTTTTTTTTTTAAACTGGATATTTTATTTATTTACATTTCAAATGTTATCCCCTTTCCGGGTTTCCCCTCTAGAGCTGAGCTGCCTCTCTCAACTTGGCCTCCGACTCTGACAAGGAAAGAAAAAAAATTTGAATGTAGAAAAGGAGACAACTTTCCTACACGCAGAAAGAAGCCTCCTTCAGGACGTCAGAAAGCAACATCTTAAAGAATATTTTCTAGTTTACATTTTAAAGTATTTCGACTTCCCTTTCACTCAATTATTCCTGTCTTGGGTAGTTTTTGGTCAACTTGACTTGAGCTAGAGTCATCAGGAAGAGGTATCCTCTATTGAGGGAGTGCTTCCCTGTAAGCTTGCCCGGAGGCATTTTCTTGATTGATGATTGGTTGATGTGAGAGGCCCCAGTTCACTGTGGGTGGTGCCACCCTGGCAGGCTGGTCTGGATTGTTCAAAAAACAACAACAACAAAAAGGGCAAGCCAGGAAGCAACATTCCCACATGGTCTCTGCTTCTGTCCTGTCTCTGCTTAGGTTCCAACTCCCAATTCCTGCTTGAGGTCCTGCCCTGGCTTCCCATAGGATGGGCCATGGTGTGGGGCCACCCCACCCCACTATCACTAAGTTGCTTTTGGTCAGACTTTTCTGTCCCAACAATAGAAAGCAGACGAATCCCTGGTCCCACCCTCACCACTGTCACTAAGAGGATTTAGAAAGTGTTGGTGGCTGGACTTTCCACGAGCTGCCTCCCTGTATGAGTGTAATGACTGGAGATTGAATCCATGGTACCTACATAAGTGCTGGTCAAGATGGTGGCCTCCCACCTGGAATCACAGCCCTCATACAAGAAAGCAAAGACAAGGGCTCCTCCAAAAGCTGCCCGGCTGGGCTATCCCATATTATCGAGCTCTGGGCTCAACTAAAAGACTCTGCCTCAACCAAATAAGACAGAGAGCAATCAAGGGAGACTCCCAAAGCCTTCAGACTTCTACATATATACACATGCATGTGAACCTCCACACACATGTACACCCCTACATATGCAAGCATACCTACATGCACATAAAAAAGTTGATGGACCAGCGAGATGGCTCAGTGGGTAAGGGTGCCTGCCGCCAAGGCTGACAACCTGGGCTCAATCCCTGACACCCACATCATGGAGGGAGAAAGCCAACTTCAGCAAGTTGTTCTCTATCCTCCACATAATACACCCCTCCATAAATGTGTAGAAATATAAATATTAAAAAAAAACTAAAGAAATAAAAAAATTAAATTTAACTAAGTTAATTAAAAAAACAAAAACAAAAAAAAAAAAAACAAAAAAAAAACGGGTAGGGCCTGACTCTGTTTTCAACACAATTATGTACCCAGTTAGCAGAGTGGGCTCGCACAGCAGATGTCTGAGGAACATCTTTGGACAATGAACTTCCACCAAGACCAGCTATGTGTGACCCATATATGAGGCCATGGTAGCCACCCTTCCGTTTCAGGCTCGGTTTCCCCAACAGACCTATTCCCAGTCATGGCCCAGAGTTTGTTCTGTTGCCTTCCCTCTGCCTTAGTCCACTCCCTCTGCAGCCACTCTGGTCTTGAGCCTCGTGGCAGCTACACAAAACCACCCACCTGGACACCAGCAGTGAGTGCCCAGAGCCCTGGATCCTCCCATCATGCTTTTCTGCTTAAAACCACAACCTATACCAACTTCCTCCATTCCTACCACCAGGTTGTGCTCAGAGCTGCTCAGGTTAGACCCATAACGAGGTCTCCAGCCTCACTGGGCTTTTCTTTGAATGTTTAATTGCTTTCTGAACCCCAGATGGGCCCTACACAAATGAGAAAGACGGGGAGAGCACCAGCAGTTCCAACCCCAAAGGTCACTCCTATTGCTGATTTTTTTTCCTGTTTGTTTTTGTTTTGTTTCCATTTTTATTTATTATAAAGAGGGTATACAGATGTCTCCTATGTAATTGAAGATAAGGCACAAGGAAAGAGATGTACCTCAGAGGTAGAGTACACCCAAAGCCTTAGCTTAATCCCATACCCCCACCCCCATAGTTAAGGCTAAGGCAAATAATTTTATATTTTCTTCATATTATATATATACATATAAATGTATATATATTCTACATTAAAATACAAGTATTTCTGCATGTGATAATGAAGTCTTCATAAATATAAATTCTCAACGAATTTATTGCTAACGTTCTGCTGTGTGGCAATTCCACAATTTAATGTTTAGTATCTTACTACTGCCTTCATTCCAAGGTATGCTACGACATTCTTTGACTGTATGGAGATGATCCGCCAGTGTGTATTTACTGGCAATTCCTTCCTTAAAAGAGCTGCAGAGAGGTGTCTCCAAGTAAATCAGGATGAGTGAGCCTGAGGCCCTGGCTTCACAGGCCTGAGACGCGGTGGTTTCATTTTCATTGTCCCTGGGTGGCTCCCTGCCAGCCATGGCTGCTCTCTGATGCTGTGTGTTCCCATTTCCCACCAGAGTCTCTTGTTGAAGAGCTTGTCTATGGGTTTGTTTCTCGCAGGAAATTAAATAGTTACAGAAATGTAACTATTCGTCATCTGAGAGCAGATGGGAGGAGTCTCCTGCATCATCTGGGTGGGTCCAGCACCATCATAAAGTTGCTCATGGGTGAAGGGGCTGATGATGTCCCGAGGGCCCACAGGGAACTAGAGAACTCCACTGAACAGTAGTGCCTTAGGGTGGGAGCTGAAAATGGGAATTTGCTAATGCTAAAAAGAGAAGAATAGAGTTTCTCCCTGCTTGAGCCTCCAGAAGAATATAAGCCTTGATTTGTGTCAATTTTATCAATAAAGTCCCTTGATTTTTATCCCGGTGAGATTTCTTCTACCAGGAAGGACTCCAACCCCCAGAACTCACTTAAAGCTACCAGTTTGGAGGTAGGAGGATGGCTCAGTGGGTAAAGTGCTTGCTTCACAAGTGAGGGGACCTGATCCTCAGCACCCACATGATGCATCAGAGACAGGAAGATTGTTGGCCAAGCAGTCTGGCTCAGGCAGCTGCCGAGCTCCAGTGAGAGTCACTGCCTCAAAGGAACAACATGCTAGAGGAGGACATTTCCCTCCAGACTCCACATATGCACGGGTGCACATGTGTACAGCACACACGCATTCACGCACATATCAAACACAAACACACATACACAGGTGCACAACACGCACACCCCCCACTGAGCTTTTGGCAGTTTATTATCACGACAATGGGTGACTAGGAAAACATTTGTTTAGATTTCCCATCTCATTGCTGGTTCCGGCAGACACACTGGGGTCAATTGCTGCCTGTATAAGCTTAATAATTAGTATTCTAAATGAAGGTTATCGTTGCCCACTCTAATAGTGTCCAGACTCTGGCTAAGAGATATCATTTGTTCCAGTTGTTGTTGTTTCATGATCAACACTGGTGATCTGTTTTGGAATCTTGACAATTATTTAAGTGCCTTTAAGCTACGTAGAGACTCTTCAGCAGTGCCCAAATTTCCCCCGAAGTCCATCACAACGCTTCCAGAACAATCTTCATTTAACCTACCCAAATGTTACAGAATTTACTATTAATCCTTTCCCCCTTTCAAAAATGGTTTGCTCTTTTATTCAGGATACCTAAACATCAGAATTGTGTCGGTTTTAAACATCGATAACTTGTACTGCTTTCCATAGAACTCTGTGGTTGAATGCTTTGTCCTAACTGTTTGTGAAAACAGGTATTACTTTGTTTATGCAAACGTGTGGTCAGGTTCCTGGATGTGGAAAAATCTGGAACATGATTGGGGGACAATGCCAATAGCAATAATATTGTGTTTATATGGAATAATATTTAAAAATAATAGAACTGGGAACTCTTAATTATCAAGAAAACGTCCAAATTGCTACTTTTCTCTCAGGCAGAGAGAGATAAAACAAGCGTGTATCTGATTTTTGTGCTGGCCCACATAGCTCCTTTTTTGCAAATGTGGCTTTAAACCAGCTAATCTTTTAAAAGTCTTTACACTGACTAATTTAGAAGCGAGGAGAACAAATGTGGGAGTCTAAATGTAAGGAGCTGAATAAGAGTGATAATCTGTGCCAATGAGCGTGCTGCTGTGTCTCTGGTACCCAATGCCATCCACGGCTTTCATTTAGATGGCGCTTCCTGGAGCCTCTCTTGCCTCCCCAGCACGATGTGCTACGTGACTAGGGTTTGGAAGCTTAGATCTGCTCAGGATCTTAGAAAATGTGCTTTCCTTCCTCATTTTCTGGAGGAAAAGGTGCCTGCTCCCAGGCTACCCACTGACAGTCAAGCACCGCCTCACCCCTGCATCTAGAGGAGGGTGCACACAAGCCCTGCCCACCTCTGTGTGTACAGAAAAACCACTTCCCGGTCCAGTTCTGCACTTTGCAGAATTTCTCTGGTTGTCACAGATTTTCAAGACAGAACAAATGGCCATACTCTTAGCCCCTTTGCTAGGAAAAATTGTACCTTACTGATTTGATAGAGTATACATATTTTTCAAAGGTATTTTTAATCACTAAAATATTTTAATGGTCAATATTTGGACTGTTCCTAATTTGTGGCTGAATTGCTAACAAAAGGTGCTCAAAAGGCAGGTGTTTGGTACCCAAAACGCATCCTCTCTCCTGAAAACTGCTTAAGCAGCTGCTGCCATCTCTGTCAGTAAGAGGCTGTGGCATGAAGGTGAGAGAACGGAGCCAGTGTTTCTATAGCAAATGGTAGCACTAAAAATAGTGTCTGGAGTGGAAGGAGGGTGTGGAATAATTTTTTCATTGTTTCCATGGAAAACCAGGAGCGGGGATGGTGAATCCGTGGTCTGCCTGTGCCGATGAGTCCTCGGGTAGATTCGGAGACTTGATGAGAGAAAAGAGGATAGCAGTCACTCCCTGACTATTGTGTCACCCCCTCCCCTTTAGAATGTCCAGGTGGGAAGGTCTGTGGTTTATTTCATGGATATGTGACAAGTTTTCTTGATTGTATTTTGAATCTAGTTTGTCCATTGCCTGATGAGCATCGAGTCCATACACCCCGCCTTGGGTTGGGGACCCTGTGCGAAGCTGCAATACAACCGAGTCTCAGTTTAGTGCACATGAGAGTCCTTTTGCAGCTCAAAGCATTCCTGGACTACCTTTGGTAGGCAAACTTCCTTGGTTTGCTTGTCATCCTTTCCAACCCCTCATTCCAATAAGCCTTTGTATAAAGTTTCATTAATAGAGCAACAACAGGAAACCAATCCCTTCAAAGGGATCAATGGCAATCACTGATTTGAAGTTTTATGGGAGTATGCGTAATTTCCTGAAACTCGGGGGTGGGGGGGGGAGCCCCTAAGCAGTGCTGCGCTCTTGGTGAAAAGCACTGGCGAGGGGATTGTGGGAAATGTTGGGTACAGGTCCTCTTCGAGCTTCTTACTGCAATGCGGAGCACAGACTGCTTCCGCATGAGTCAGCTGCAGAGCGGGTGATGGTGGCACACATATGCTCCCTTTTATGCTCAAAATACAATTGTGCAACATATCATCTGCATCCCAGCTACCCGGAAACCCAGAGGGACCCTGCCAAAGTTGAAACAGCAGTAAACAGTCCCGTGGGAACTGAGACCCAGAGGTCAGACCCCAAGACCCTCATGGTGAGCACCGCATTTATATCAGAAGTCAACTCTCCTCTCTTTGTGGAGAATTTAGAGAAAGTATTGAACTTGGGTTATGGTAATTTGGTGTATGTCAACTCAAATGTTTGGCAGAAACCTGAATGTCTTTCTTTTTAGTCCATGGGACGTAACGATGAAACCATGGGCCGTACCAGCTACATATGGCAGACAGGAGCCATGTTTTTTTTTCTTTCTTTTGGGAGGATTGCCTGAAGTTTAGGGGTGCTACACTCCCCTCTTGTCACTTCCTTCCCCTTTGGCCTCAGAGGGGATTGTGCTAAGCGAACATTTTCCTGCTTATGGGTGCGGCTTGAAAGGGGGCCAATGAGAACTCTGGGCCTTTGTGAGAACTCTGGGAATATGGCTCTGCGGTCGTTTAGCTCAGGTGTGGTGCACATCCAACGCATATTCCAGTATTCAACACACACGCAAGTCAATACAGGTGAACGCAGCGGTATAAAAGAGGTTAAAGAACTGGACACTGGGAAAAAAATAGGAAATTATTATGATCTCTTAACTGAAACGGCAGCACAGCGCTGTGGTCCCTAAGAACAGAGAAATGAACGCTGAGCCTGAAGATCACCTTGGCTTCTTGCCTGAAGGTGGTTTCTGTGCTGCGTGGGCAGAGAGAGAACGAAACCGGAGTCTGGCAGCTTTGCTGAGTTAAGGAAATGAAGCTCGGAATCCAGGGCGGCTGGAGGAGCTGGGACTCACAGGGAGGGTCTGGAAAGGAGGCTCTCTTGAGTGCGAAGAGCTGTGGGGGACTGGGGAAAGGAGACTAGGGCCTTGCAGACCCCACACGGTGCCCAGGGCTCGCACAGATCTGGGGATACCCAAGCTGTAAGCTTCTCATAACTGATGTATCACACCTAGCTCATCACTGGAGATATTCAAAGGGTCACGAGAGCTTCCCTGGGCTAATCACCCTTTAGACAAACCAGGCAACGGGTTGCAAGTTGAATTCATTCCTCTCGGGCTCATCTGCCCGTGCCTCATCTGCAAGCATCTTGAATATGACCTTATTTGGAAAGCACTTTATAGATGTCACTGGGGAGAAGGGGTCATCATTGATTAAGGGTGGACACCTAATCCCACGTGTTTTAGGGGGATAAAACACCATGACCAAAAGCAACCTGGGGAGGAAAGAATTTATTTGGCTTTTACTTCCAAATCACTGTTCATCATCTAAGGAAGCCAGGGCAGAAGCCCGGGGACAGAAGCTGATGCAGAAGCCATGGAGGGGTGCTGCTTACTGGATTGCTCCTCGTGACCTGCTCAGCCCGCTTTCTTCTAGAACCCAGGACCCCCAGCCCCAGGGATGACACCACCCACAATGAGCCTCCCCCATCAATCATTTATTAAGAAAATTCTCTCCAGGCTTGCTTATGGCCCCATCTTAAGGGAGCATTTCCTTAACTGAGGCTGCCTTCTTTCAGATGATTTTAGCCTATGTCAAGGTGACATAATACTATCAAATACACCGTGTTATTGGTATTCTTATAAAAGGTGAAATTTAGACACAGACACCCACAGGAAGAATGCCATGTGAGCGCACAGGCAGAGAGCCTGCCGGTGAATATGCAAGTCAAAGACGCCAAAGATTGCTCAAAAAACCCACAAACTTAAGAAATCTGGAAGAGACTCTTCCTCATTGATCTCTGAGGAGCCAGCCATACTCCCCACCCCTTGCCAGTGGGCTTCAGCTTCAGAACTGGGAGGGGATGATTGTCTGCCCTTCACGCCTCTTGGACTGGGGAACCTCGTTATGACAGCCCTTGCCAAGTTCACACACACAAACTAAGAGGAGCTGTGGGGGACAGAGTGACCAGTGGCAGACACTGGACAGCACACCCTGCGAGCCCTGGGTCTCTGTGTTTGCTCAGCAAGGGCACAGTTGTGCTGCCTCAGCTGGACTCTCAAGCATCAAAGAGCTGAACATCTACTTAATGAATTAAAGTTAAATCAAAATGGTAGGCAAAGGAGAGGAAAGGAGGGGATAGATTACCCCAAGGGTGTCTGAGAAAACAGGGCACGTATTATTTTTATGTTTATCTAAAATTGCATGCAAAACATGTGTATGTGGGGACTGGTGAGATGGCTCAGCGGTTAAGAGCACTGACTCCTCTTCCAGAGGTCCTTAGTTCAAATCCCAGCAACCACATGGTGGCTTACAACCACCCATCATGAGATCTGACGCCCTCTTCTGGTGTGTCTAAAGACAGCTACAGTGTAGTTACATATAATAATAAATAAATCTTTAAAAAAAAACAAAAAACATGTGTATGTGTATACATAGATACATAGTTTAAAGAAGTTACACCACATGGGATAACAATATATTCCCAAGAGCCATGGACTAACTAACAAAAAAAACCCAAGTACCAAACATGAGAAACCCCTCTGAAGTTGTTGGTCAGGGAAGTCCAAGAGAACCTCAAGTGATAATGCATCCTCTATGCCCTTGTGTGGTGGAAGTATGTAATTCTCTTTTGTCTTCTTACAAGGCCTTACAATCAAAAGATCGCCTTGAGTCACAGAAGAGACTTGGGACTTTGGATTTTTAAATAGTCTCGAGATGGAAAGACTATGGGGACCTTTGATTAAATGCATTTCGTACTGTGATATGGCCAGGGGTCTATGGCCAGGCAATGGAATGTACTGGTTTGAGTGAGAATGGGTTTCATAGGCTCATATATTTCAATGCTTGGTCCCCAGTAGTGAAATTCTTTGGGAAGGATTAAGTACAGCTTTATTAGAGATCTCAAAAGTTGATACTATTCCCAGGTCTCTCTCTCTCTCTCTCTCTCTCTCTCTCTCTCTCTCTCTCTCTCTCTCTCTCTCTCTCTGTCTCTGTCTCTCTCTGTCTCTCTCTCTGTCTCTCTCTCTCTCTGTCTCTGTCTGTCTCTCTCTCTCTCTCTCTCTCTCTCTCTCTCTCTCTCTCTCTCTCT
>JADRCD010207735.1:20994-39352 GCA_019843815.1 Montemys delectorum
TCTCTCTCTCTCTCTCTCTCTCTCTCTCTCTCTCTCTCTCTCTCTCTGCCTCCAACCTATGCCTGTGTGGCACCCTGCTCCCTGCCATGATGGTGATGGACTTAGCCTTGGGAACCGCTCGGTCACGGTGCTATGTCACAGCAACAGAAGAGTAACTAAGACGAAGCCTCATAGGGAAGTCTTCTGAAATAGTAAAATAAGAAAAAGCAAAAGGACTGGGTGATTTGCTGCAGATGCCTAGATGTAGAACAGGTGGCTCAGGGGCTGGTGCGAGATGGCCCAGCAGTTAAGAGCATGGTCTACTCTTCTAGAGGAAACAAGTTCAGTTTTCAATAACCACGACAGCACACAGCTGTCTGTAACTCCAGCTTCAGGGGATCTGATGCCATCTCTGTTCTCCATGGGCACCTATAAGTATGTGACATACACTGACACCAACACATACACACACACACACACACACACACACACACACACACACACACACACACACACACCTTTTCAGTACCTTTGGGGGCTGGAGAGATGACTCAGTGGGAGAGCTCTGGTTGCTTTCCCAGAGGATCTAGGTTTGATTCCCAGAACCTGTACACAACAGTTCTCAACTGTCTGTAATTTCAGTCTCAGGGGTATCTGATGCCCTCTTCTGGCCTCTTCAGGTACTGCATGCATGTGGTATACATCCATGCAGGCAAAACACACATACACATAAACCTAAAAGAGAGAGGCTTTACTTAACTATTCTGTCTCATAACAGGACTGATTAGAGTAGGCAAAACCCATGATGAATTCTCACTCACAGACACCTGCTCCTCTCTGTTGTGTGGCCTGTGATGGGATAATAGAGGGAGATGCTCTGTTGTTTGTTCTTATTATAATAAATATATACTAACATTTCCCGCTTTTATTATTGTCTTTTAGTGTCTTTAGTGTCTACACATGAGTGTGTGCTATGAGGGCAGATGCCTGTGGAGGTCAGAGGGCTGGAGCTCTAGACAGCTGTGAGCCTTGTAACATGGGAGCTGGGAACCGAACTTGAGTCCTCTGGAAGAGCAGCAAGTACTTTTAACCACTGAGCTATTTCTCCAACCCCCAAATATATTTTTAAATACTCTCTTACCCCCACCAAAAAAAAAAGCAGGAGGAGATGTCCCCTCCACAGTCCATGTGTCACTGTGTAACAAGGTTGTGAGGATGAAGAGTCTCTACCTGAACCTTGGTGAGTCCGATGCAGGTAAGTGGTGTTCCTACTCATATACAAGGTGTTAAAAAGTCAAAGCACATGCTGTTAGTGTTGATGTAAGAAGAGCTCTGGTCCATACTATCTGTGAGGATGTTTCAAAGTCTTTTTGATCGTCAGTTTTCCTATCAATGAAATGAAGGGGGTTGAACTATTTAGAATTTGTATGATCTTGTCTTAGTCAATGTTTCTATTCCTGCACAAACATTATGACCAAGAAATGAGTTGTGGAGGAAAGGATTTATTCAGCTTACATTTTTACATTGCTGTTCATCACCAAAGGAAGTCAGGACTGGAACTCAAGCAGATCAGGAAGCAGGAGCTGATGTAGGGGCCATGGAGGGATGTCACTTACTGGCTTGCTTCCCCTGGCTTGCTCAGCTTGCTTTCATCCCAAGACTACCAGCCCAGGGATGCACCACCCACAATGAACCCTCCCCACTTGATCACTAATTGAGAAAATGCCTTACAGCTGGATCTCCTGGAGGCGTTTCCTCAAGGGAGGCTCCTTTCTGTGATAACTCCAGCTTGTGGTTTTGACACACAAAACCAGCCAGTACAGATGTCAAATTCATATGTGCAGCAGACGATGCATGATTTCAAAACCATACATGCAGCAGACCTAGCTGGAGGCTAATTAAAAAAAAAAGACAACTGGCCTTCCGGTCTCTCTGGGCTGGTGTCCTGAGTGGACCTTGGGCCCAGGCTCCATAACCAGTCCCACAACACCTAGAGGAAGCTGCTGCACTCCCAGGTGCTCTAACAAGCTCAGGGTCACAGGATCCCAGAATCACAGGATCACAGAGACAGCTTGACTCTGAGGAGTTCTGATACAACCAGGATCACAGGGAGGACTGACTCCAGTCAGATTTAGCAAGGGCAGGTACACTAGAGATAGCCAGAAGGCGGGGGGCAAGTGTAAGAAAATAAACAACACAAACCAAGGTTACTTGGCATCATCAGAACCCAATTCTCCCACCATAGCAAGTCCTGGACACACCATTACACGGAAAATGCAAGATTCAGATCTAAAATCACTTATCATGATGATGATTCAGGACCTTAAGAAAGACATGAATAGCACCCTCGAAGAAATACAGGAGAACACAGATAAAGAGCTAGAAGCTCTTAAAGAGGAAACACAAAAATTCCTTAAAGAACTACAGGAAAACACAATCAAACAGGTAAAGGAAATGAGTAAAACCATCCAGAATCTAAAAATGGAAATAGAAACAATAAAGAAATCAGAAAGAGAGACAACCCTGGAGATAGAAAACCTAGGAAAGAAATCAGGAGTCATAGATGCAAGCATCACCAACAGAATACAAGAGATAGAAGAGAGAATCTCAAGGGCAGAAGACACCATAGAAAACATTGACACAACAGTTAAAGAAAATGCAAAAAGCAAAAAACTCCTAACCCAAAACATCCAGGAAATCCAGGACACAATGAGAAGACCAAACCTAAGGATAATAGGTATACAAGAGAGTGAAGATTCCCAAGGTAATGGGCCAGTAAATATCTTCAACAAAATTATAGAAGAAAAGTTCCCTAACCTAAAGAAAGAGATGCCGTGAATATACAAGAAGCCTAAAGAACTCTAAATAGACTGGACCAGAAAAGAAATTCCTCCCGTCATATAATAATCAAAACACCAAATCCACTAAACAAAGAATTTTAAAAGCAGTAAGGGAAAAAAGGCAAGTAACATATAAAGGCAGGCCTATCAGAATTACACCAGACTTTTCACCAGAACCTATAAAAGCTAGAAGATCCTGGGCAGATGTCATACAGACCCTACAAGAACACAAATGCCAGCCCAGGCTACTATACCCAGCAAAACTCTCAATTACCATAGATGGAGAAAACAAGATATTCCATGACAAAACAAAATTTACACAATATCTTTCCACAAATCCAGCCCTACAAAGGACAATAGATGGAAAACATCAACATAAGGAGCAAAACTACACCCTAGAAGAAACAAGAAAGTATTCCTTCAACAAATCCACACAAATCTAATTCCACCTCTTACAACAAAAACAACAGGAAGTGACAATTACCTTTTCTTAATATCTTAATATGAAATTTAATATTGCCAACATATCCTAAGCGATTGAAATCCAAAAATATAAGGAATTAGAAATTTGTTGATTGTTATCCAATGGTCTCTCTAATTTGATAATTGGAGAAATAGGTTCAATATTGTATAATCTATATACTTTCAGTTTGTTTGAGATAGTGTCTTGCTGTGTGCAACATAAGGGTCTTGAAATCTTTCTTCTCCTAACTCAGCCTCTCTATTAGTAGTATTGTTTATTTCATGTTTTTACACTATACTATGGTTTTCAGAACAGCTTATATATTTCAAAAGTATTTATATACCCAAGGGAGACATAGACAATGAACTTGGGAGGTGGCTTGTAGGAAAGAGAACAACAAAGAGTGAGACTGAATGCTTTGCTTGACATTTGTAGCTCTTGTATCAAGTTTGAAGAAGAGGACTTTACAAGTAACTCTTTCTCTGAGATGAATGCTTTTCCAAATTATCACAGCCAATGAACCAGATTCTAATCTACACCTAATGTCTGTGCCACCTTCCAAGCAGAACCATTGTTCATTCAAACAGTTGGTGAATGGCTTTATGGATAGACTATCTTAATACACACACCATTTCTTAAATGAATGTAACCTGTTCTCTGTGGCCTGAGAATAAAGTCACTCACTCAAGTCAAATAGTTTTGACCATAGCAGGAAGTCTATATCCAAAAATTGTGCCTACAATTCATTCCTTGGCACAGCAGAACTGTCAACTCCCAGCTTAGGTACGATGGAGGTAAAATCCTTCGGTGATGTGAGGGTCATTGAAGTACAGCCTTATTACAATGAAATCCAATGTCTAAAAATTGTTCTTATTTTGGGCTTGTGCCACAGTAAGAGTCAAGATTTTAAACTCTACTAAATACAAAACAAACAAATAATCAAAAAGACTTTATATATTTATGTTCATTTATGAAAATACTAGTAGTGAGGTATTATTTTGAAGTATACAGTTAATATGTTTGGAGTTATTTGAAATTTATACTGAGAAAAACGTATGTATTTTCAGTATTGCTGTAGACAAGCATCTACATAACACTGTTAAATTGTTTTATATCAAACAACTTTTATAATACTCATTTTTATTGTTATAATATTTTATAAATTTTAAGGAATATGACAAAAAAAGATATTGTAGGTATTGAGGAGGGAGTATCTGGGAGAAGTTGGGGTACAAAAGGGAAACAAGAATGTGATTTAATTCTATTTACTTAAAATGTTTTTAAATGTTAACAAATTCAGACAAATTTAAATCATGTAACTTTTCTCATCATAATGCAATAAAAGTTAAAAAAACAAAAAGAATCTTGACTTTGTTAGAGGAGGTGTGGCCTTATTGGAGGAGGTGTGTCACTGTCGGTGGGCTGACTTGAGGTTTAAAAAAAAAAAAAGCCCTCACCAGGCCCAATCTTTCTCTCTGCCTCTATTTGTGGATAATCCCTGAGCTCTCAGCTACTGCTCCAATGGCCATGCCTGCCTGCCTGCTGCCATGCTCCCTTCCATGATGGTCATGGACTTACTCTCTGAAACTGTAAACAAGAATCCTGCAAAATGCTTTCATTTATAAGTTGCCTTGGTCATGGTGTCTCTTCACAGCAGTAAAACAGCAGTAAATAGCTAAGACATCAGGTGACAAGCAAGTGAGAGAAATAAAAGCATCCAGATGTGAGAAGTAAACTATATTTGCAAATGTTGTTATTTTATATATAAACATACCAAGGAATTATCCAAGAGGTATCAGAACCAAGAAGATTCATCAGGGCTGAAGGTCACTCACTGATCAGTACATAAAAGTCAATAGTATATTGACAGTAAATAACCCAAAGTTAAGAAAATTCCATTTATAATGGCATCAAAATAATAGAAAACATAGACATAAGTTTAACAACAGAAGCACAAGATTTGTACACTGAAACCATAAAGCTCTGTGGGAACAAATTAACGGATATCTAAATAGATGGAAAGCCAGTCACAGCCAGTCTTACTGTTTATTGTCAAAATAACAAGTACCCTAAATGGATTTACAGATTTAAGACCATGTCTACTGAACACTAGCTCACCTTCCCTCCCCTATTGGCAACTGAAAAGCTTATTTATAGGAAAACATAAGAATTTCAGAGCAGTCAAAACAATCTTGAAGAACAGATACAGGAAGACTCAAGTTACAGTGAAAGTGGCTGGAGAGAAGGCTCAGTGGCTAAGAGCACTCACTGCTCTTCCAGAGGTCCACACTTCAGCTCCCAGCAACCACATCGGGGAAGCTCATAACCACCTGTAAGTCCAGTTCTAGGAGATCCACTGCTGTCTTCTGGGCTTTGGCAGGCACTTGCAGACACACACACACACACACACACACACACACACACACACACACACACACCAAGAGACAGAGACACAGAGAGAGACAGAGACTGAGAAGAGACAGAGAAATAAAAAAGTAAATCTTTTTTAAAAAAGTTACAGTCAAACTACTGAAACCAAGGCAGTGCCGTGCCGTTGTAGACAGACACATATATAGAAATACAGACTTGGCAACACAGAAATTGTTCCCCACATCAATGGCTAAGTAATTTTCAACCTCAATGCCAAGAAGACTCACTGGAGAAAGAGCCAGCTCTTCAGCAAATGATGATGGAGTAACTGTGATCTACATTCCAGAGAGTGAATCTGATTCTTCTCCTCTCATGTAAAAAGACATGGTAGTGGCTGAGGATAAATGTAGGTGCCCTCGTGGTAAAACTCTTAGAAACACAGGAGGACGTCTTTGTATCTTTAGCATAGGCGCTTGCTTCTTGGAAATGCTACAGATACATAAAAAGAGGTCAGAATTTGTCAAGATCACCAACAGTTGTGTTTCAATGTACATCAGCTAAGCTCAAATGCATCCGAAATACCTGTAAATTACATAGTGGGGAAGTGACTTGTGTTCAGAGTGCAGAAAAATCTCCTACCACTCAGTAATAAGAAAGCAAATAGCTTCCTTAAAAGTGGGCATGCGATTTATACAGGCATCTCTCCAAAGACATATTGGAAATGAATGTGCTCAGTGTTGCACAAAGAAACGCACACAGTAACCCAGTGAGGCTTTTTGCTTTTGTTTTTTGTTTTTTTGTTTTGCTTTGTTTTTGTTTTTTGTTTTTTGCTTTTTCGAGACAAGGTTTCTCTGTGTAGCCCTGACTGTCCTGAACTCACTTTGTAGACCAGGCTGGTGGCCTCAAACTCAGAAATCCGTCTGCCTCTGCCTCTCTCCCAAGTGCTGGGATTAAAGGCGTGCGTCACCACTGCCCAGCAAGGCCATATATATATGAGGTACCACAACCCAAACCAGGCTAGCAAGCAGCACAGGTCTCTGTCTGACTTTTATGCCCTTAAAGCAAGGGTGAGCTTCCCACAGTCTACCCCGGATTGGCCAATTTAGAAAGTGGTCTAAAAAAAAGGAAGGAAGGAAGGAAGGAAGGAAGGAAGGAAGGAAGGAAGGAAGGAAGGAAGGAAAAGAGGTAAGGGGCAGCTGATGTGGGCCATCAAGTTCTGGGAATGCAGCAGATCTTTGCACAAACAGAAGTCTTACTAAGTGAGAGATATTCAAAGATTTGAATTTCTTTGCATGAAAACTCTACAGGGAAGGGGGACAATTATGAAATATTGGTCCTTGTCAGATTAGCCATCTTTGATAGAAAAAAAACATTCTCACAATAGGAATAGTTAATAAATACATGAAAAGATATCAGCATTGTGAGTCATTAGGAAATGCAAATAAAGCTCTTTAGTGTATGTTAGGGTAAGATAGAAATACCACGCATCCGCAAGAAGGCAAATTTGTAATTTTGAGTGATGCGTATCCATCATGCCTATTATAAAAGCATGAGGAAATTCATAGGCCTAGTAACGTATTTTCAAAAATACATGGTGCAATGACTCAAAACATTATGGAGAATAATGATA
This sequence comes from Montemys delectorum, assembly GCA_019843815.1. Lineage (NCBI taxonomy): Eukaryota > Metazoa > Chordata > Mammalia > Rodentia > Muridae > Montemys > Montemys delectorum. Next base: position 28,277 of record JADRCD010207735.1, read on the forward strand.
GAGGAATAATGCTTTCAGACTAGAAGATTCAATATTATAAGGACGTTGGTTTTCTCCGTAGAGCTTCCACAGATTTGATAGAGCCTAATAAAAGTCCACTAAATGAACTTCCTTTTAGGTGTTCTCACTATGTGTAGCCTTGGTTGGCCTGGAACACATGGGAGTCCTTCTGACTCTGTCTGCGGTGTCTTAGAATTATGTGGAAATGCAAAGGCAAAAGTAGAAGGAGATGCTGTTGAGCAAGAGTAGGGTCATGAATGCATCTGTGGCACAGAAGATAGAAAGGCTTTACTGTAAAGACTCAGTCGATAGGAGACCAGTCTACTTGTCACGTACATAAGTAGAGACTTGTAAAAAGCATCTTGAGGCAAGGTTGGATAGTAAAAGGAAAAGTAGCAGGTCAGGACCCCAAAGACCAAGTTTCACCACAAAAGAGATTTGTTTGCCCCAGAGGGACAGGGGGGGATGGGTAAGAGACAGGAGACAGAGGATGAGGGAGAAGGGGAAGGGAACAATGGGGAGGGAGGAGGGGTATTTGTCCCAGATGAGAAAGGACTGCCTCTAGATAACCCATAGGCAAATGGCAGTTTGTAAAGGTAAAGGGGGAACCTCTGTGTCGGGATGAGTGTTTAACTTTAACTGGGCGTGTTAGTTAGGGCAGCCAAAGGAGACTTTTGATTGCTGGGCTTCAATACTTTGACAGCTGGACCTTGGCAGTCAGCCTCAGGAGGAGGAAGTGACCACATAGGGGAATGGAGCTTGACGGCCAGCTTTGGGGATGTCATCTAATGGTTTTTAGCAAGGCCTAGAACATGTGGGGGAAGGGCAAGGCCTGCCAGAGCCTTGCTGGCCACCCTTGAGCTTGCTGGATCCACAGACAAAAGCACTCCAATCAAGCAGGACCAGAAAGCAAGCAGGTGTTGCCGTCCTAATGTCTGAGAGAACAGACTTCAAACTGAACCTTACCAGAGAGAGAGAGAGAGAGAGAACAATTAACCAAGAAAACATTGCTATCCTAAGCACATACATGGCAAACTCTAGTTCACCCAATCTCATTAACAGCATACTACTGACTTAAAGACAGATTAGCATAAATCCAAATATGTAATACCAACACACTGCTTTCTCCAATATATAGGTCATTTGGACAAAAAGTAAACAGGGATTCATCAGAACCAACTGACATCATATATCTGCTGTGGTCAATATTATTTGGGGGATTCTACCCTACCTTAGATCATTTAGTTCCCAAATAAAAGACACAAAACCGTTATATTTATAATAAGTCCTAAAGCACTAGAGCTGGGCAGGTTTCAACCCTCTATGTTATTTTGTCCACTTCCCTGTCAATAACCCCGAGATATCACTCCCAGTGTTCCATCTTGGCTACTCTTACTTCAACAAGCCGGCCTTATGGCCACGCACTCAGGATCTGCCTACCCTGTGGAAACATCCTTCTTCTTCTTTCTCTCTCTTTTTACCCTTGTGGTCTCTGCCTCAGAGCCCACGCCTGGGAACCAGAGCCCTGCCTACCTCTCTTCTGCCCAGCTACAGGCTGTAGGCATCCTTACTAGCCAATCACAGATAACTTGGCAGCCAAGCTTTCTACAACCAAAGCTGGTATACGTGAGCATCTGCTTGCTCATCTTGGAGCATCCAGATCTTGGGTTACAGAATTTAGCATTTGGATACAAGCAGCACCAGACCAACCACTGCATATCAAATGACTTAACAGATCTGCAGAACGTTCCACTCAGACAATAGTATCTATAGAATATTCCACCCTGACACCAAAAAACTGAACTCTCTACTTATTAGCACACAGCTCTTCTAGAATAGACCACACGCTGGAACACAATATAAACCTTTACAAATTTAAACAGATTGAAAATACTCCTTGTATCTTACCAGACCACAATGCAATAAAACTTAAAATCGCAGTCAAATCTTTCATAAATGCATAAAAATTAAACAACTAATTACTGAATGGTGAGTGGGTCAGAGAAGAGAAACGAAACCTTCCTGGAACTAAATGAAAATAAACACAACCCAACAAAACTTCTAGGACACATTGAAAGCAGAGGCAGTTGGATTTCTTGAGTTTGAGTCCAGGCTAGAAAGTGAGTTCCAGGACAACCATGGCTACATAGAGAAACCTTGTTTGGAAAAACAGACATGCTTGTTGCTGCTCTACTTAAAAAAAAAATAGCTAAGAAATGAGGAAAAAGAAAATTGTAAATGTTCTTCAGCAGATGAATAGATAATGAAAATGTGGCATATATACACTGTGGAATACTATTCATTTGTAAGGAAGAAAGGAATTACTCATGCAGGCAAATGGATGGAACTAGAAAAGATCATGCTGAGGGAGGTAACCTAGACCCAGAAAGACAAACATCACATGTCCTTTCTCATCAGAGGCTCCTAGATCCAGAGCTTCAGATATGAGCACATATTATGGAGGGACTGCAGAAACCAGGAAAATTAGAAGGGCATTGTCAGCATGGGGATGGGCAATAATGAGGGAATAATGGGATACACATGATCTAAATCAGGGGACGGGGGGAAAGAGACAGGCTTTGATTATGGAGGAGGAAGGGAGGAGATAGATTCAGAAGGAGCAGGAAGGAGGGCAAATTAACTGTAGGGGTATCTTAAAAAGTCATAAAGAATAAAACTATTAGCTACCTACCTAATAAAAAGCCCTATGATACACATAAGTTTGTGTATAAATATACTATACATATATAGTTTAAGTGAAAATTCCTTATCTTTGCTGACAAACCTCCCTCCAAGAGCCAAAGATCTACACATACACACACACACACACACACCACATAACACACCACACCACACACACACACACACACATACACACACACTCTTGAGTTACTGGTCAGGGTTGTCTAAGAGACTCCCAAAACATTACAAACTATTGCTAGTGCTTTTGGTTGGCCTTCAGATATGGATAGTAAATTCATATTGGTAGTGACACCATGTAGTTTGGACACAGGGCCCAGAAGTTCATGAGCTGGAACTGACCTAAATGTCTCCCCCTGAAGAACTAATTTTCATTGTCCAGAAAGCACCGTGTAAGCTTCCAAAGGAGGGAATTGGCCAACAGTCCTATCCAGTGATGACGTCTATGAACCACAACAGCTACCATGGTGTGAGAACCCCAAGGGCACATACACCTGGGCAGTAACCAACATCTCTCTAGCTGGACATAATTTACAACCTACTCAACAAAACCAATGCCTGGCACCAGAAACCTAGCTAGCTACCCAGTGATAACGAAGTCATGGATCTTGAAGGAGAATTTGTAACTGACCACTTTGCTAAAGCAGCAAACCCCCTAACTACATTCTAAATGTTTGTTCTTATACACACAGGTAAGTATAGTCCTTATGCCTCACCAATGAAACTTCTCTTCATAATAGACACAGGCCTTTACAGAAAACCATAGTCAATCAAAACAGTGGATATATCTACAAAAACAACTCCCGTGCATTAAGTCTTGGGAACACTACAGAAACAAACGGAAAGATTCTAAGAGCCAGAGGATCAGAGAGTTTGCTGTGAGATATGTCTCCTAGGAATGTCAGAAGCCCCACCCAAGATTTTTTGCCAACGTGACCACCTAAACATGAGCTGAGCAAGGACAACACTATGCATGCCAAAGTGGATGGGGGAAGCCCATGAGGCCTCACAGACTCTGTGAGTGTGTATGTGCAAGAGTCTTGTTGTGTCTGAAAGACATTGTTTCCTGGGATATCGCCTCTGGATCTTACAATCTTTCTACCTCCTCTTGAGCCTTAAGGAAAGAGGTTTGATGAAGACATTCCACTCGGAGCTGGGTGCTCCAAAGTCTTTCACTCTCTTTACATTGTGCAGTTGTGTGTCTCTGGGTTAACTGCCATCTCCTGCAAGAAGCGGTACCTCTAATGAGAGTGAAGTGAGACACTGACCTATGAGTGTATCAATAGGTCACTAGAAGTCATTGCATTGCTATACTACTCTGCTGGCTAATTTAATGTCACCTGGACACAAGATAGTGTCATCTGAGAGGACTAAATCCCAATTGAGAAAATATCTCCTTAAGATTGGGTTATAGGTAGGCCTGTGGAACATTTTCTTAATTAGTGATTTATGCAGGAGGACCTAGCCTATTAAGAAAGCTTTGAGTAAGTCATGAGCCCCTATTTTTCCTAGGGCCATGATGTATCTAGTCTCAGGGGTTTGGCCAATTTCACAGTGTTGAGCTCCATTTCATGAAATGAGCCTATAATCCTATCAAAAAAAAAAAAAAGTGCTTGGTTACCCTCAAAGCTCTGGGCCACTCTCTCACCTGTACACCTCGAGGGCAGGCCATGGTTGTAGGACTCAGGACTGGTTACCTTCTCCTTCAGCAGCATGCAGAGTGTTTTCCAGTATCATAAATGCTATTTAGTAGGGGTGAAGCTACTAGTTAGGCACCAGTTCCATTTCTCTGTGTTTGATGACATAAGTAAGTGTCACCTTCATCAACAAGGCCTTACTATCTGGTCGTGCAGACTAACCCATGGTCTTGGCAATACCCTGTGATGTTTCGGGGTTTCCATGGAGCCCTTTGGTCAACGATTCAACAAGAGTTAATCCATTCCTGACAATGGATGTTTTACTTGGTTACTTTTAATCTTTCACTTACGTGTGTTTCAATCCAAATAAGAACAGAGCCTCAGGTACACAATAAGGGCCTGGGGGGTGGGCTGGGGAGGGGGATCTCCCAAGGAAAGAGGAGCATGATATTATGAAGAGACAAAGGGAAATGAGGAGGATTAAATGGGGAAAGGGACAAGAAAGCAGGGCAAGGAGGGGATGTGGGAAGAGACAACTAACTCTAAAGGCATTCTGGGAAACCCAGATGGAAATGCACTACTGTAGAAACTTCCTGAATTATATACATATTTAAATGAAGTCACTGAACAATGGGGGAGACAATGCCTGTCTTAGTCAGGGTTTCTATTCCTGCACAAACATCATGACCATGAAGCAAGTTGGGGAGGAAAGGGTTTATTTGGCTTACACTTCCACATGGCTGTTGATCACCAGAGGAAGTCAGGACTGGAACTCAAGCAGGTCAGGAAGCAGGAGCTGATGCAGAGGCCATGGAGAGATGTTCCTTACTGGCTTGCTTCTCCTGGCTTGCTCAGCCTGCTCTCTTATAGAACCCAAGGCTCCCAGCCCAGGGATGGCACTACCCCTTTGATCACTAATTGAGAAAATGCCCCACAGCTGGGTCTCATGGAAGCACTTCCCCAACTGAAGCTCACTTCTTTGTGATAACTCCAGCCTGTGTCAAGTTGACACACAAAACTAGCCAGTACAATGCCCCAACTCGACATCTTAGTCCATCAACTCCATTGTGTAGATTTACACCCAACACACATTCCGAAAGACATACATTGAAGCACTGTTCCTTTATTAAGATTTGTTATTATCTATCGTATATATACGCCTATGAAAGTGTATGCCGTGTGCATATGAGGTGCTCAAGGAGGCCAGACATGGGTGTGGGATCCCTGGAACTGGTGCTACAGGTGGCTGTGAGCGCCTAGGGTGCTGCCAGGGCAAGAGCATGTCTGCACCGTAGAAATGAACAGCTGAAGCTACCGTCGTTGTGTTTATCAATATGGACAAGCCTCATGCATAAAGCCCCAACTGAAAGAGAAGCAAGAGCAAGCGAGCTTCCCTGCTGAATGCCTCCGCATGGATCAAACTAAAGTCTCGGTCCTAGGATGCTGCTTACTTGGAGGAGACAGGAATAGCGACTGAAATAGGGGCCAAAAGAAACTATTAAAGTTTGGTGCAGTGTATATTTTTTACTCAGATTATGGTTATATCATCTCATAATTTATTACAGTTATAAAACATGAGCATTGTGGACTTTTCTGCCTGGTTGTAACCTGTTATAATGAAGATACATTCAAAGAGCATTGCTGACTCTATGTTTATTATCTCTTTCTAATACTAAAATAAACCAAATCAGAACCCTTGTTCCTCCCCCACCCTGCTCAGTCCAGCAATTGGCTTTGTCTAATCATTGTTCGATGTATCTGAAATATCAGGTGTCAGGTCTAGGATCCTGTGAGATCCTAGTCACAAAGAGACTGCTTTCCAGAGAAAGAAAATCTTTCTATCCTCATTGTAGAACCAGAGATGTCTGCTTTGTTTTGCCCCAGAGAGCTTTTAAACAATGAACACAGCGCACCGAGCCGAGAGAACAGACAGTACAGAGAAGCAGCCAGGGAGACAACAGACTGCCCTGTCTGGCTTTGATGCTATGGTAACTCAAATAGATGATTCCTAGCCATTCTTTGTCATTAAGAATTAACCTCTAGAAATCTGCCATTCATTACTATGAAGGAAGGGACTGTTCTGTTGCTACATTGCTAGTCACTCACTGTGGCCCCTCCTCCACCCCAAGGTGTTCATTTCAGAACCTCCAAAGGCTAACCTGCCTGAGGGGCGTGGACAGAAATCTGGAGCCATTTATCTTTTTTGTGTACTTCCTGAAAATCCTCTCCTCTCTTAACGATGCAATTTCACAAATATCTGAGGATCATGGATAAGCAGAGGGATTTGAGAGATGTCCTGGTAGGGCTGTCATGTTCAGATGTTCAGTCTATCAGTTATAGTGAGTTTAGTAGTTTGTAGTTTATATCAAGGTACAGAATTGGAGGGATTTTTCTTCAAGCATAAAATCATCACAAATACAGTTTCGAATTTTCTAACACATATACAGATTTTATAACAGACAATTGAATTCAAATAGTCTTTGTCTGTCTGTCTGTCTGTCTCATACACACACACACACACAGAGAGAGAGAGAGAGAGAGAGAGAGAGAGAGAGAGAGAGAGAGAGAACTGTATAGTAACTAGACTGTGTTTTAAGAGGCACTACAGTACATCTAGTAGATGTACTGAAGTCCATGTGAACCCTAGTTTAACCACTCACTCACTGTGTGCTGGAGTCCTCACAATGGCCAGACCTGGGTTTCATTACGAGTTAACCTGCCTTTGATGTACAGTTCTCAGCTTCTCAAGATGAGTTGTGTTCTTGGATTGTTATCCTGTTGTGTCTCTCCCTTCAGATCTGCCTTTACCTCTCACTGTGAGAACCCACAGTTTGCCTTTTGTTTTTGTTGGTTGGTTGCATAAACCATGATATAGCCTTGTTAAATCTATGTTTATTTATGAAGGGAATACCTTTATCTGCATTTAGAATGCTTTAGTGTGGGTCCCTTAACAATTGGAACAGGGGCTATCTCTGAGTCTGTTGCCTGACATCCTCTTCCCCTAGCTAAACTGCCTGGTCCAGTCTCACCTCTGACTTGATGTCCCGGTACTAATGGTGTGTGTGTGTGGGGGGGGGGCTTTCCCTTCTCTGAGTAGAAGGGGAAGAAGTGATGGAGAGAGAGATTTGTGAGGGTGGGACTAGGAGGAGGGGAAGGAGGGGGCTTTGATTGGGATGCAAAGTGAATAAATTAATAAAAAAAGAAAGAGAGGGAGGTTGAGGGAGAAGAGGAGGGGGAGGGAGACGGAGATGAGGAAGAAGAAAAGGAGGGGAGGGAGAGGAGGAAGGGAGGAGGAATAAGAGGAGAAGGAAGAGGAGGAGAAGGAAGAGGAGAGAGAGGAGGAGGAAGAGAAGGAGGGGAGGAGGAAGGGGAGGAAGAGGAGGAGGAGGGCAGAAGTGGGATATCGTAAAGACAACTGCAGCCCTTCCCTAGTCAAGCGGTGCTTGTGGCCAGCAGATAGGTGTGTGATTTACCAGCACTCAGTAGGATGTAAAAAGCACATTAGATTCACTCTTTGGGTATATCATTTGGTGATTCCTCAGAGTTACAGACAAGCACTGAGAAAGGCCTTTCACAGTGATGAATTTAAAACTTACACTCATCTGTTGAACAAATAGTCTCTGAGCATCTCTGAGTTACTGGTGCCAAACATGGATTCATAGGTATGAGGGGAACAAGCTAATGAAAGAAAAATAGATTTATTCTATGTGGAAACAAGTGCCACTTTAAGCTTTTTTTTTTTTTTTTTTTTAATGTCAGAAACAGCCACAAGATATGTTTCTGAATCTTCCCACTTCTTTCATCAGATGTAAGCCTCTAGATAAACAGATGGGTCTGCTTATCTAGACACTGTTCCCCTGAACCACAGGCAAGCACACACGGAGCTAATTACTTGCCCTTGAGCTAGGCTTATTTCCAATTGTACTGACATCAGTGGAAACATCATTAAAGAAACTGACCCTTTTAGTGTCATCTCTGAGATTCCACTGCCTGTCAGGACAACTCAGGAAGCAGAAGAGTTCTACCACACTGAAGAGTCTAATGTTTCTTGTCTCAGAAGCTTGCCAATTGCCTATTAGATGTTGTAGTCTAGGAGGCAATGCAGGTGCATTACTGTGAAGTCTGTTTGCTGCCAAGATGAAACTCGTTTAAACTGGGCTCAACAGAACACTTGTAAATAGATAGCAAATAGAAAAGTTTTCCTCCTTAAGTCTTAAAAACATGATATATTTGTGGTGCTTGAATTGATCCTTGCTCGTGTTATCATATATACAATTAGTGTTACCTCCTGAGGTGGTTTGAATAGGGTTGGCCCTCTTAGACTTGTGTGTTTGAATGCTTGGCCTACATGGAGTGGCACTATTAAGAGTAGATGTGGCCTTGTTGGAGGAAGTGTGTCACTGTAGAGGAGGGCTTTGAGTTCTCCTATGCTCAAACTCCACCCAGTGTGGAATCGTCTCCTTTGGCTGCCCTTGGACCAAAATCTCTCAGCCACTGCAGCACCATATCTGCCTGTACACTGTCATACTTCCCACTGTGACGGTAAAGAACTAAACCACTGACACAGTAAGCCAACCCCAATTAAATATTTGCCTTTGTAAGAGTTGTCTTGTTTAGCAAACAGAAGCAGTTAAGCCTTAATGATGACAATAACTTTGGAGAAATAAAAGATACTTTTACATTTTCAAGCTTTCTGAGATTTGGTCTTCATTTTACTAAGTGTAAAATGTAAGATACAAAATTGTAAGTATAGAAACAAAAAGTTTAAAACTCAAAGAAAGCTGGATCTTTCCCAGCACTAGCTTGGCCTCTGGACACAGGTGGGATGCTGAGAAAGCACAGGCGCTCATTGAGTAGTTGAAAACCTTGGTCTTTGCCAGAAAAAGCCGCACCTCCCCCTCCTCACTTGAACCACTCCTGTTTTGTTTTTGTTTCAACTTCCTGCCTACCTCAACTGAAGGGAATGAAGATAAGCAGTCCACATACAGCCCAACAGAGGCAATCCCATCAACTGATCTTTTCTTTATGACAACCATCTTAGTTAGGGTTTTACAGTGGTGAACAGACACCATGACCAAGACAACTCTTTTTTTTTTTTTTTTTTTTTTTTTTTTTTTTTTTTTTTTTGGTTTTTCAAGACAGGATTTCTCTGTATAGCCCTCACTGTCCTGGAACTCACCCTGTAGACCAGGCTGGCCTCCCACCACTTGGGAGGCAGAGACAGGTAGACTTCTGAGTTCAAGACAACTTTTATAAGGACAATATTTAATTGGGGCTGACTTACAGGTTCAGAAGTTCAGTCCATTATTATCAAGGCAGAAACATGGCAGGATCCAGGCAGGTATGGTGCAGAAGTTGCTGAGAGGTCTACATCTTCACTTGAAGGCTGCTAGCAGAATACTGGTTTCCAGGCAGCTAGGATGAGGGTCTTAAAGCTTATGCCTTCAGTGACACACCTACTCCAACAAGGCCACACCTTCTAATAGTGCCACTCCCTGGGCGGAGCACGCACAAACCATAACAACCACCAAGTACAACAGTTCTTCTAAGGCCTTCACCCTCATCAACCACCTATTCTTGATCAGTTTGTTCCTGCATTATCACTAGTAACAGTGGGGGGTGGAAAAGAACCCAAACCCCAAACCAGAACAAACAAAAACACTTGGACACTTTTTTTTAAAAACTTTTATTGCATTATGATGAGAAAAGTTACATGATTTCAATTTGTCTGAATTTGTTAACATTTAAAAACATATTTTAAGTAAATTGAATTAAATCACATTCTTGTTTCCCTTTTGTACCCCCACTCCTCCCAGAGACCCCCCCTTCAATACCTACAATATCTTTTTGTCATATTCCTTAAAATTTATAAAATATTATAACAATAAAAATGAGTATTATAAAAGTTGTTTGATATAAAACAACAATCAATTTAACAGCCTTATGTAGATGCTCATCTACTGCAATAGTGAAAATACATTTTTCTCAATATAACTTTTAAATAACTCCAAACATATTAACTGTATACTTCAAAATAATACATCACTACTGGTATTTTCCTAGATGAACATAAATATATAAAGTCTTTCTGTTTGTTTTGTATTTAGTAGAGTTTAAAGTCTTGGCTCTTACTGTGGTACAAGCTCAAAATAAGAACAATTTTTAGACATTGGATTTCATTGTAATAAGACTGTACTTCAGTGACCCTCACATCACCGAAGGATTTTACCTCCATCGTAGCTAAGCTGAGAGTTGACAGTTCTGCTGCACCAAGGAATGAATTTGTAGGCACAATTTTTGGATATAGACTTCCTGCTATGGTCAAAACTATTTGACTTGAGTGAGTGACTTTATTCTCAGGCCACAGAGAACAGGTTACATTCATTTAAGAAATGGTGTGTGTATTAAGATAGTCTATCCATAAAGTCATTCACCAACTGTTTCAATGAACAATGATTCTGCTTGGAGGGTGGCACAGACATTAGGTGTGGGTAAGAATCTGGTTCATTGGCTGTGATAATTTGGAAAAGCATTCATCTCAGAGAAAGAGTTACTTGTAAAAGTCCTCTTCTTCAAACTTGATACAAGAGCTACAAATGTCAAGCAAAGCATTCAGTCTCACTATTTGTTGTTCTCTTTCCTACAAGCCACCTCCTAAGTTCATTATCTATGTCTCTCTTGGGTATATAAATACTTTTGAAATATATAAGCTGTTCTGAAAACCATAGTATAGTGTAAA